>CANUEY010036232.1:0-74669 GCA_948099555.1 Croton setiger
TTGTCTAGGATGATAAAAAAATAAATATGTAATTATTTAATAAAATCTTAATTGAAAGAATATGTAATTATTTAATAAAATTTTATCACATCACATTAATATAATAAAAGTGTTTGGTGCAGTTGGTTAACATGTATGCAACTGGTTCGAGCCTCCATATTGTCATTTTTCATATTTATAGTAAGTGGGCCCCACAGGTTTGATTTAATAATTAGAATGGTTCGATTCAAATAGTCTGAAGGGTAGATTTGTCATTTTGAAAAAAAAAAAGTTAACTTTAACAGTTGACTAACGGTCAAAGGACCTCAGAGTACAATTTCCAAAAGTTAGGGACTATTTGATACAATTTTAGAAATAGAAAAAAAAAGTTAACTTTAACCGTTGACTAACGGTCAAAGGACCTCAGAGTACAATTTCCAAAAGTTAGGGACTATTTGATACAATTTTAGAAATAGAGAGACCTACGAGTCTATTAGGTCAAACCTCAGGGACCCAATAGTAATTACCCCTTTGTATAAAAATTCTGGCAAATGAAACGCTGTCGTCGGTTTCTGTTATAGTACGTGGCGTGAAGGGAGTGGATACTGTGATGACGTGGAAGCAAGGGTTTTCTTTCTATTATTTCGTAACGTAACTTTACCGTTAAGGGAAGTATTTATTCACTCAGTGAGTCAGTGTTCGGTTTACTGAGTCAACTCGGTTGTTGTTAATTCCTGGAAGTTTTCTAGTAGTGGCACCGTCACACACAGTAGGAGGACACGCCATGTTATAAGTGTTGCTTTGAAGTTCTTTGACGATGTAAGTGCGGACAATGCAATCAGTATGCGACACGTGTCATATCCAGGTGGCATCTACAATTCGAAAAGGAAATATTAAAATTGAATAATTATTCTATGTTAGTATGACTTATGATTTTAATGGTGAATTTATTGAGAAAAATATAACTAATTATTAAATAGTACAACAATCTTACGTGATTTAAAATTATTTTAAAATACAAAATTTTAATTTAATAGCTACTCTGACTTTAAAACTAATGGTTGAATTTGATTCGGTATAAAATTTATGAGCAATTTTATTTTTTCAAATATCTACTTGTAATTTATTAAATTTAAAAAAAATTACTTATGACATGGCTAAAATTAACCTCTGGGTTTTCTATTAGATCACTGATGATGTACTTGTTACAAATAATTTATGGGTGAAATACATAGTTTCCTTTACAATGTTTGTACGAACATTTCAAATGTTTAAAAAGTCACATGTTATTGTCTAATGTATCATTTTTTTTAAATCAATGCACTGTAATTATGAGTACATTTGATTATAAATATAGGAAAAATTATAATAAATAAAAAACATAATAGTATTATTGAAAAATACATACTTAAATTTACAACAAGGTTTCACTTAATAGTATTTTTAAATACAAATCGATTTTTAGTTTTTAAACAAGTATAATCAAAAGAGAATCAAAACTTCAAAACTTTTATAATAGAGGATCAAATTTTCATAAAATAAAAGTTAACACTCACTTATAAAATAAGAAAAAACTCGTATTTAAATAAAAATTATAAAAATAAAATATAAAAATAGTACATCTAAAAAATATGAGATCATTTGTTAAATAAATAAAAGAAAGGTAGGAGGAAATTTAAGTAAAATTATATTATTTTATTATTTTTATTACTCTAATTTTTTTTTAAAAAAAAAATATCTCTCTTAAAATTCTTTCTATTTCATCATCTTCATCTTACAGGCAAAATATGGAAAGTGATGGGCCATTATTATGAACATAAATTCAATTTATACTATACAAAGCCAAAACTTACAAAAAAAAAAAATTACAAACGAATTACAATTTAAAAAATTGCAAATTACCCAAACAATGAAACCAACAAATAGAAGTACAATTAAAAAAAATTGCAAATTACACAAACAATGAAATAATAGAACAAAATATATTTAGTTTCAGATTCACAACAAACCAAAAAATATGTCCGTTAACCGCTTCATATATTGCAGCACCACTTGCTCTCATTTCTTTTTTGATTTTCGATGTTAGACATCATTTTACATAAAGAGAAACAGAAAATTGAGATTAAAAAAAAAACAATAATCTCGATGAAGTTTGAAATGGACAAGATGAATAAGATTATGAAATTGAAGAAGAAAAAAAGAGAATGAAAAATGAACTGAAGATGAAATGCAATAGTTATATCAAATGGGCTTCTTGATTTTGGATGTCTATATTACAAAGAAGAGGTGGTGTTGGCAGCTATGGAGATGGAGGAGGATCAAGAAGAAGAGAAAAGAAAAGGTGTTGGTGGAGGCGGAGGAGATGGAGGAAGCGGTGATGAGCAGAGAAGAGAAGAGGAGGCGACGTGGCAAGTAGTGGAGGATGTGAAGATGGATGAAGAAAATTAAATTTTCTTTTTTTCTTATTTTTTTACAATTTTTTTCTGAAAATTAAACAACAATAATAATAATAATACAAATACTATATACACGCATATACTTGTTTGGCCATGTTTGATTAGGGATAAAAAAGTAATAATTTTTTAAACGATAGGAGCAAATTGTACTTTCACAATTATTTATATTGGCAAGGGTTAGAGTTTCACGTTAAAAGGAGATGAGAGTGGTACATAAGTAAAGTGTACTCATTCACCTAACCCATCAATTATATATTTCCCAATTATTAGTAGATTCTCCGTACCTAATAAGTGGAATCTTTTCCTAAAAATAATAATATTAATATGAGTTTAACCAGTTCAAATCACACATTGGTTAAAAATGTATATAATGCTTAAAAGACATATAATAAAAAAAATTAAATTTAACAAATCATCTTATATTATTTTATTTATAAAATGAATCCAAATTATTATAGACTAAAAGTAATAATATGGAGTTGACTACTAATTGATAATACTAATAAAATATAATATTATTTCTCATAACATATTTTTTTAAGAATATTTAAATTTTTTTAATTTTTATTTAAATTCATCATAATAGTCTTGTTTAATATAATCAAAACACTCGTTTTCTTCATTTATGAAGAGTAATTCTTGATAAATAGCATTACAAATATACAAATAGGTATATATTGTGGAACACTCAAAATGAAAAACAATATTATATTTTGGAATACAAGAAAAATAAGATATATGAGTAGTGTATAAATGATAATATGGAATTATTTGATGAAAAATAAATAAAAAGGAAATTCTTAAAAGTTATTGCCGGTAAAAAAAAATTTTTTGAAAGCAAGAGATGTTAGAGAGTGGAGGAGAAAAACACTATTAAAATTTAGAAGTTTAGAACCACAAGATCCCACAAAAAAGTTTATTACAACCTTAACCAATATCTTAATTACTTGAATTACTTTCTTTTTAAAAAATAAAAAATAAAATATTATACCTCCATTTAACATAACATCATATGCATGCAATTTTAACAAATAACATTTACTATGTAAAAAAGAAGCTAAGGATTAAGTTAAGAGGGAAAAAATTCAATATTCCTTAAACTACACAAGTAGTATTGATTTGGGACAAATGAGCTTTTAAGGCACTTCAAATTGAGGTACACATTTGGGATGAGTTTTCAATTTAGAGAAAGAAGAAATGGGTTTAAATCTTCTGGTATAGAGAATATGTATTTTCTTAGTCCCTAACCAAGCTTGCCATTTACTTTTAAGTCATGACAGTGAGAGCTTTTTCTATCCATTCAATTATTTTATTTTTTATTTGTTGTTTTCTTTACAATTAAACATTTAAAAATAATTAATGAAAAAGACATTCATATGGTTTCTGTCAGTATGATCTCACAATCAGTAATGTTAATATTGTAATTTGACGTTAGGTTGACTTATTATGGGAGTTATTGTGGTGTGTAATCGATACATAGCATAGCAATAAAGAAAAATGTCATATTTATTCGCCAAATTGTCAATGCCTTTAAAAGGAAGTTTTACTCAAATGAAAATATAAAGTACTAATTCTTTTATAAAAAAAAAAAAATCATTGCAAATCCCTAATGTTTCACTAAAATTAAGTAGCTGATCAAAATTAACATTAAATGATAAGTTTGTAATATATTGAATAGTTTAAGTTTTTGCAAAAGTGGTAAGCAATCAACGAAGACAATATGACAAGTTTGGAGATAATAGCATTTTAGACATAATCAACAATAATGTATTGATTAAAGGATGATTGTGTCTCCACGAACATAATCGATAAGCAAGCAAACGCTTAGGCTACTTTGGACAAAATCAATAAAGAGAAAGCGAGTTTTTGGACTCAACTACTCAAAATAAGATTGACTAATAATTAAGTATGATAAAATGCAAAAACAACATTGGAAATGATGAAGAAAATATATAGAATTGCAAAAATGTAGTAGATTTGCTTACATGTGTTGGAGTTTGTATTTGACTATTTGTTTGTAGTTGTTGTTTGTAATTTGGAAGGGCCTCATTTTGCCTTCAAAACTTTTATTTACATTTGAGCCTCTTTTGTATTTGACTATTTGTTTGTAGTTGTTGTTTGTTCAAGATAATTGCACACTCAGCTTCCATATCTGAACACTTTTCATAACTACTCAATATATACATCTCAATAAATTCTTATTGTTTATCTTGATGAACATTTTTCGTAATTGCGATCATATTTCATCTTAGTAACTGTTCATTACTTAGTTTGGTAACCGACTATAAAGAAGCATACTTAGGTCTTTGTCTATTACGGTGGAAAGAGAAGCTAAGCTTGTTATTGACTCCATGGAATGTGTTTCCAAGCCCTATTATTCATTCATTAGCAAATGAAGCCCTCCTATTTTGGCCAAATAAACAAATTCCCCAAATTAAAAATTTGATTTCAATATTATTGTGGATGATCTAAAAAGCATCTTAAATTGAAATGTTGCCCTAGTTTGATACTAATTCAATGCATGAAAATACATGTTTATTTTTAGAAAACAAAATATAGGTTCAAAAACAAGTGTTAGGTAAATAAGATATCGATTAGGTTGTGAATGCTACAAGTCTACAATATATGATGCTTATTGTACATTAATTTGACATATTAAATAAACCTAAATTACAACTGTAATGTATTTTTTTCTCCAATTTTTTTTTCCTTTATAATATATATATATATATATATATATATATATATATATATATATATTAAAAACTTAATTTATTAAGAGATTTTAATTTTTTAATTATATTTATTTTTATTTTACTAAATTTTATTTAGTTATATATATAATTTAAGTACATATTTGAAAACAGTTTGAAGTTTACAATATAACAAGTATAAACATGTAATTCCAAAATGTAGATAAATTAGTTAGAAGTGGTTTAAATCATCTCAGTTATGCAATTAATTAAGGCTGATTGGAAAAAATTAAAAAATTTATGGGTAGAATTAGATGTGGCCATCGCAGACCATGGTTAGGAAAGGTGGGGGGCCGGGACTGGACCGCCGCAGGTCGGTTTTATTTTTTTTAGAAAAAAATATCTAAGCTATCCAGTGAACTTAGGGTGCGGTTCGAATAATTTGGTGGTAGTTCCGTTGCAATATGATTCACAGTTCAAAAAATGTTTGTAGTCTAGCGCTAGTTCGGTTAACTGCCATGCCAAACGGTCTGATCCGGCCATGGCCGTATCCAGGTAGAATGTCACGTTTCAATTTTAAAGGACTTATTCCACATAATTTTTAAAAGGAAGGTGCTTGGACCAAGAGCTACTGTAGTTGCCACCGGCCCCTGGACGGAACGAAGCTTCTTCATCTGTGCTCTGTTTTGGCTTTTACAGTTTTACTAAACCCAAAATGAGTGTCAACTCTAGGCACTTCCAACTTCAACGTTCTCACATCTCCCAATTCCATGCCCACAACATTAACCGTATTAGAAAGTTTTATCTTTATTCAATCTTCCCGCGAAATTGTTCCTACAACCCAAAGCCTTCAGGTGATTCTGTTTCTTTTTAACATCTTTGTATTTCTGTACCCTGTTTTATTTTTTTACTGATTGCTGCTTTTATTTTCTCTTTATTAGATTTAAGATATCCGGGTCTTTCAGTACAATTCTGCCCTTTTTCTCAATGTGAGTGTCTATTTCATTGATTCGTTTGTTTCTTTTTTAATTTTCATTTCTGGGTACCGCTTAAATTGTTATATTTCTCCTATTTTTCCAAAGAATTTGAGTGTTTATGTTGATGTGTTATAGCTCGGAGTTCAAGATTCTTAGTGAGCAGATGTGTGTCAAAAAAGTTTTCGGATCCTTCCGAGGAGGATCAAGGTCCGAATTTTACAAGACATCCAAACAAGGTATATCTAGGTTATGGTTTCTTCTTCCTTTTTCTCCCCTAAAGTGGGTTCAATGCTTGAATTATATTCTTGGTAATTTATTTTTGTTTCTGGTTTAGTAACAATCTCTTTGCTGCAAAGCCTGCAATAACTGATTCCACTGAGATTCCTGATAGTATTGCTAGTGGTTGCATCATATGTATGTTTTTCCTCTGCAGGATGGTTCAGTAGTTTGTGTTTGTATTCATTGATTTACTACTGACTTTAGTTATATTTGTATATATTGATGTTATTTGTTGCCTTTCCTTTACTATTTCAGGTTCAGGAGTTTTCTATCGTGAATATCTTGCAGCAGTCAAATTCACTTCTGCCTCATGTAGTTCTGGCTAGTACAATATTAGCTCTTGTTTATCCACCCTCTTTCACATGGTTCACCACCAGGTTGTTCAAATATCTTATGCCCATCAATAAGTTGCATATGTTTTTGTTTTTGAATACATTTTTAAAGGGGTTTCATTTTCTCAGCACAATTCTAGTTGCATTGTTGGCCATTTGAGCCATAGCATAGTTTTTCCATTGAAGGAGTCTCTCTAGTGTGTTCATAAATTCAAGCATGGTTTACACTTTACAAGGAGAAGTGGTAGTAAAAATGTGGAAGCATCAATGTGATAGACTGTTAGGCTAGCTCTCTTGTGTGATTGCTTTCTCAACTCATCAGTAAATATTACTGGTTTTCTTTGGTTATTTGTAATGTAATTCTGAGGAAAAAATTATTGTTGGGGAAGAAAATATAAATTTGACGATTTGATTATTTGACATTGTGCCTCTGTGTGCTAGTTGTATGGCTTTTTGATGTCTCACATGTTGGTATGCTATAAAATACATATATAGAAATTTCACAAGTGAGATGGTGGCTTTTTGAGGACTAATTGTAAGAGCTAAATAGCTAAAAAGACCTGATTATTAAGCAAAGTTTAGACAAAAAGTGAACTCTAGTGGGTAGCAGAATCAAATAAGAATGCCACATACTTATGTTTCTTCTTTTTATCTATTTTAGGTACTATGCTCCTGCATTAGGGTTTCTGATGTTTGCAGTTGGGGTCAATTCTAGTGAAAAGGATTTTGCTGAAGCATTTAAGAGACCAGCAGCTATTTTTGCTGGTTACATTGGCCAATTTGTTGTGAAGCCTATTCTTGGATATTTCTTTGGCGTAATTTCTGTATCAATGTTTGGCCTTCCTGCTGCTATAGGTGAGGATCTATCTATCCGATCTGTGGAACTGGTGAAGCTGTGCTAACATTTGTGAGTGTATGAGTTAGGTGCTGGGATTATGCTGGTATCCTGTGTTAGTGGAGCACAGCTTTCAAATTATGCCACTTTTCTGACTGATCCACCGATGGCTCCTTTAAGCATAGTCATGACATCATTGTCTACCGCTACTGCAGTTTTTGTTACACCATTGTTATCACTCTTGCTTATTGGAAAGAGACTTCCTGTTGATGTAAAAGGAATGATATCCAGCATTCTGCAGATAGTAGTAGCTCCAATTGCTGCAGGATTGCTTCTAAATAGGTGATCCACAATTAGAATAACCTGCCCTTGAACTGATTATCCCCTGAAGGCACACTTTTTATTATATTGTATGTTTGCTCCTACAGATTCTTCCCTTGGATTTCTAATGCTATTCGACCCTTTCTGCCTCCACTTTCAGTACTTGTGACAGCCTGTTGTGTTGGAGCTCCACTTGCTATTAATGTTGAGGCTGTTATGTCTCCTTTTGGAGCAACCATACTATTGCTCATTGTTTTATTTCATACGTTGGCATTTATTGCTGGTTATGTTCTCACTGGTGTTGCCTTCCCTCAAGCACCAGATCTAAAAGCACTTCAAAGAACATTGTCCTTTGAGACAGGTATTTTACTCATTGTAAACCGTCTCAATTTCTGAAATCATTTTAGCTAAAATTGTTTGGTTGCAGGGATGCAGAGCAGTCTCCTTGCCCTTGCACTTGCCAATAGGTTTTTCCAAGATCCGCTTGTGGCAGTGCCTCCTGCAATATCTGTAAGTTTGAATGTCTAATTATCTGCCTGTTATATTTTCATTTTTGTTTCTATATAAATAAAAAAGATTGGCAGCCATTTCTGCAAGAAACAGGAACTTTATTCGCTTGTGTAAGGTGAAACTGTCGGTTACTAG
The DNA here is from genome assembly GCA_948099555.1 of Croton setiger. NCBI lineage: Eukaryota > Viridiplantae > Streptophyta > Magnoliopsida > Malpighiales > Euphorbiaceae > Croton > Croton setiger. The sequence continues at coordinate 8,518 of CANUEY010036232.1, forward strand.
AAATGTTAATTCAAAGACTTTCACACTGATGTCATCTCAGTGTCTCCATACTGTCTTTTTACTAATGGAATCCCAGTAAAATATTAAAAGCGGCAATGTACTGCATTTTCAGTTGTTGCCATCAATTTTAGTCAATAGCCATTTATAGACATTGTCGTTAGTGACCTCATTGGCATATTAGACCTATTTGTGTATGTCAAATGAACTCAGGTGTCCATTAGATTGCTCCTAATTTTTCTTTTTCAATCCAATTGTCATGTTTAGTTTGCATCCGTAAAGGATGTTCCTTCCTTGATCATAAGTAAATGTATTGCCTTGGATGGTGTATGCTCACTTTTGTTTAGTTTTGCTGGAAGCATCATGGTATTTTATGTTTGCAGTGTTCATCTATGTCCTGACATTGTTATTTACAGAATGGAATTATATTGGCTAATATTAGGCTTTAATTCTTCTTTGTGGGAAACAAATGTACAGATTTTTCTTACTATTCTTCTATTTGCCATTGATTTCTTATAACACGAATTCACTACACATGAGATTGTGTTAAAGTGACCTTGTTCTTTTTACTGAATTATATCCTTGCATAAAGAGATTATGCCATAAAATGTAGACTTACCATTACAATGAGACTCAGTTATTCTTGTTCATTTAGTAGTTTATGTTTGCATATCTGGCTTTGAGAATTTTATAATGATCCTAAGAAATACTTGCTGCTCTGTGATTTGCAGACGGTGATGATGTCTCTGATGGGTTTCTTTCTAGTAATGGTTTGGGCAAAGAAAAAAGAAGTACAATGAGATATAACATGTGCGGAATTCAAAAGTGGAGATTTAATCTTTTCTTGTTCATTGACCCGAGGACGCACGGGCAGCAGGTTAGAGAGTTCCACCTGAGCATGTCTGAATTCCTGTAACATGCAGCTAGCTATGATCTCCTAAAAGGATAATTTACAGGCACTAACAAGGATGTTGTCTTTGTAATGTCACATGTTCCTCTTATTTCCGTTTTGTAATGGGTTTGAGGCAACTAACTGGACAGCAATAAGTGGTCTGCTATTGGAAAATAGAAACTTTTAACTGAAATTGCTTGCAATTTGATTTTTATTGAAAAAAAAAAAAATAATCTATCAAAATGATGTCATTTTAATTCACCAAAACCAAATCTGTGTTCTGCTGCATCTAAACAAGCGAATTCGAGCTCCTCCTCACCTAAGCCTTGCCTTGGCTCAAATTGTTTGTCTCTAAGATCTTTTGTAATTGTAAGGCAAGAATACAAGGATTGGACAAAGAAATCAGTTAAACTAAAACTACAACTATTATTTTATATTTTTTTCCAAAGGTTAAGAGGAAGTAAGAAATCAGTAATCAAATGTTCTCAGAATTCATATCTTTCTTCATTTTCTCTTGTCCATATTAAATGAAAAGTCTGTTACTTTACCGCCCAAAAATACACCAATGGCAACCACAACGACAACCTTATCATTATTCATTACGAGCCCCCTTTCCTCTTTCAAATCGAAACATACCCTTGTCTTTTCTCTCTCTGTTCCCCCATTACGCACTCCCCGCGCCTCTCAAACCCGCCCTGTGACTCGAAAATCCTCAAATCATGGTTTCGTTTCTTCGAGTGTACTCGGGGCGGGTTTGGCGCTGACTGCAGTGGGACCCGCTTCAGCTGCTGGGTTACCATTGCTACTGGGTCAACTCACCGAACCGGCCAATGCACTCTCTTTGCCCACCTGGGCTATACATGTTTCCAGTGTTGCTGAGTGGTGAGTTTCTTGTTTAATTTTGTTAATAATCATTAATATCTAACTACAAGACTGGAACTATTTGTTGTTTTACTAATTCCGTTTATTGTTAAAATTAAGATAGATAATTAGTAGCTTTTTATTTCGTAGTCTAGTTGGAAATTATAATTTATCTGATCTTACCTGAATTGTTGATGCTTAAAGCTAATAACTTTCTTTGCCTTTTGTTTTTCAAATTTCAAATTCTAATTAAAAATTGTCTGCTGGACAGGATTACTGCAATGGCGTTGGTGTGGCAATATGGGGAGAAATCTAGATTTGAATCTTGGAAGGGACTCTCTTGGGGTATGGTGAGTTATCCTACTTATGATTGTGAATTTGATGTTATTATTTCAGGTATTTGAAATGTGGAATTATCTTTTGGTTAATTTTATGCTGCGGTGAGGATGTTCCAACTTTTTTTGCTTAGAAGCTAAATATTTATTGCTAAGAATGCCATTTCTGCTTATTTGTTGCAAATTGTGAATGACATAAACTAGCTAGTTTCTTGCATTGCTTTGCCATTTTGGTCAAAGTAGTAAGATGCCGAGTTACTATGGATAGAGTTTCCCAGCACTGTATTATTGCAGATTCAAATAGTTCAGTAATTTGTCTTCTTGGCCTACATTTATCATCCTTCGCATAATGAAATGTGGAAATTGTCTTAAACGACCCAGGGACAGAGAGTGGCCCAGTTCTATTGTGATGAAAAGAAAAACTGTTTCCATTCCATATATGCACATATCACATTTGCGTTTTTCTGTTTCATGAGGCTTTCCTTTTTTTTTTTTTAACAGAGGTATAGGGGAGGGGAGATTTGGGGAAGGGGAATTATGTGGACTTGATCCTGGGCTGATTGCCTCAGGTTCAGAGCAGCTTTACCATTTAGGCCAACCCCTTGCCACATTTCATGAGGCTTTCCATTGCCCCTTGAAGTTGATTTTCAATTATGTGTACGAGTTTAGTGATTGCTTGAGCTCCTTCAATTTGCGCTGTATCAAGTTTCAACTCATTCTTTTTTTAACCGACACTTTTTTTTAAGTCCCAGAACTTGTGAGTGGATCTGTTTATCCTTCCTAACTGTAATCCACTTGAGAGTTAAGCCAGGAAAAGCTTTGGAGTTTTTTATTGAAACATTTTTCCATCATTTTGTTTTGTTAAAAGATCTGTTTCCTTGGCCTTTGAACCATATCAAAGTGTGAATTGATTGTTTTATTCTCTGATTTTTTTGGTTATCTTCTATCCAGTCAAAGTCTGATAACAAAAGTGATGCCTATATTTTAGCCTTTAATTTACCAAAGGGATTACCCTCAAGTCTAATAGAAATTGTCATTGAGGATGCCGCTGATACCCTCTTAATATGTCCGTTTACTGCATTTATTGAAGTAATTATCAAGCATATACTCATTTAGGCCTGTTTTTGCAGCATATGTGGCCCTGTTGACTCAGATTAATTGTGTATAATTGGTCCAATTCTCCCTCTTTATCCCTTCTTTCTAACTTGTTTCTATTATATAATTAATTTAGGTGCCCCTGCTTGGTGGAGCATTATGCGCATGCACGTGGCATTTCTTTTACAATTCTGAGTCTTTGGAGGTATGAATGGTTTTTTCATCTTGTTACAAATTTGTATTCATTTTTCTCTGTATTGCAATAAGTTTGAAATCAGCTGAAGATTGAAGTGCAGGAAAGGATTGCAAATGAACTAATAAAAAACAAAGGATGCATTAGGAAGTAGTGGATAACTCATAACTTGAATATGACACTTGAGTTCTTGTAGCTTTTGAAAATCATGATTACCCTTGCTTGGTCTGTGCCCAAATCTTCTAAAACCATTTATTAAGCTTCCTTAATGCACTGTATTGACCTTGTTACCACTCTCATATTTCGTAATTTTTCCCAATAACTTGTATATGGTTTTATGTAATTCCACAAATAGAACTATCCAGATTGGTTGACTAACTCTTATTTGCGTTTGAGTGCAATTCATCACCAAAGCCTTCTATGGGTTGTCTACAAATGTGCTTGAGACCACTGATGCTGTAGTAAATGAATTCACTAATTTGCATGTTCCATTTTGCGGTAAGTTGCAGGTATTGGTGGCTCTTCAAGCAGCATTGACTGTAATAGGAAATGCAACAATGTGTTTTGCTGCCTACCGTATATACAAAGCAACACAGGAAAGTCCGAAAAACCTTTGAACGTGTCAGAGTTAGCAAGCTATTATAAACTTCCTGGAATCCCTTTATAATCTGTTTATTGGCAAGGTACTGCTGTGTTCCTTAATAAAGCTCAGACTAAACTGAAATTTCTGATATCACGTACACAAACGCATACATGCATGTCTAATTACTTGTCTGCAACTGTTCATTGAAATGTCATCCCTTGCAGGAAATTTCGCAATAAAGGACGAAACTTTGTTCTTGCAGTGGGATAGAAGTTGGATGCTTTTTTTTTTTTTTTTTCTTTTTGGTTTCCAGTAGAATCAAATTGCCAGTTTATATTCAGCTGTATGTATAATGTTTGAGATTAATTAACCATTAAGCTTAGTTAATTTGTCAATTGAATGGGATTGACTTAAGCCTTCCCACTTCATCAATTTACATTTTTTTTACAACTATTGGGATTAAGTAATGGTAAGAATGCCGCAACTGCGGACTTTTTATTAATTCTAACATTATTTTGTTCCTGTTTTTTGGAGTTTACTATAGTACTAAATTGATTTCCATGTTCATAACATAATTGCTGTTTGACTCTGTGTTACCGGTGCGTCGAATCAGACCCAGATGAATCTGAAACTTCAATTATGCCTACAAGGATGCCACTGCCTGTTACTTCCAACTTTGCTATCATTAGTTTTTTGAAGGAATATTAGATTACAACAATGGAGAAAGGACAATAGAAGGTCTCCCAAATCCTTAATAATGTTTGAGGATGATAAGTTGGGCATTCTTGTTTCTTGAATCTCTGTTACGTTGAGAAAATTTTATCTAACAAATTATTTTTTTCTTGTTCTCTATTTTATTCAACATTTGATGTATTAAGGTATTATTATATAATAATCTTAAATGGTTAAGTATGAGTATTGCACCTTTGGCATTTATAATTTATAAAAATAAAGCAACAATCAAGCTTATCACCACTGACTATAATGAACTAGATTATCTAATACTCAGGTTAAGGCATAATCTAATGCTAAGCGCATATGTATTTTAACTTTTAAGCATATGATGATATTAGTCACCTTCCTCGATTAAAAAAAAAAAAGTATAAATATGACAAAAAAAATGTTAATTTTCATCTTCATTTCACTTTCAGGCTTGAAAACTAAGGTAATATAAGAGAATCCATTATGGTTTAGGTGATACATCAACTTCCAAATTAATATTTACAACTGAATTATAAAGATTAGAGTCATTTGGTTGGAATACAATATATATATATATATAATTATGATTTATAATTAATCATAGCAACATCTACTAGCTTGCAGGCAATAACATTGCATCTTATATCAAAAATTATTATTACTATGAACATGATTCAAAAAGATGAAGAAAATATGCTGCTAGTAATTAAGAAAAGAGAACTTTTTTTTTTTTTTTTGGTCTCACATATTATATATATCATTGTTATTGTTATTATGAATATTAGTTAATTAAGAAATTAATTAGTAATATTTTGTAAAAGAAAAAGGGCAGAGGTAGAAAAGCGATCAAAATGAGGGAATTTGTTTTGAAACTGAGACATTAAAGCCAAGTTTTCTTGGCGAAGAAGATAAGCTTTCTTCCTCAGCTTCTCGTTCTCTTCAACAATACTTTTGTTTTCCAAATAAAGCTTTAAGTTCTTTAGTTCCATGTCCTTCTCTATTTCCTTTTCTTTGATGCACCTTCTATTTATTATCCTGTTTAAACATAAATAATAACAAAATAAATTTTAATTCAATCATACACATATAAACAAAAGCAAAAGTATATATATACCTTGTGAGTCCAAGAACTTGAAGCTTGTGTTTCTTGAATCTTAGGTTTCTCTTATTTGCAGAGTGGAAAGGAGGATATGGAAACTTTTGCAGAGTGTTTTTGCACATTCTGGATGAACAAAGTGAAAAGGGATGAAGCAAGAATGAGATGATGGAGGTAAATATAGAAGAAGAAGAAGAAGAAGAAGGGGTTAGAGTTATAATCCATGGTGGGTATATGTATAATAAGAGAGAGGGAGAAAGAGAAAGATTTCAATTGTATTGTAATGATGGGACTTGGACTCATCATTGCCAAGGGAAGCAACCCCATATATTGATGCATGAAGAAGAAAATTATTATTACGCAGAAAAAATATGCCTAACCACAGTGGAACCTAAATATATTTTTATTTTTGGTATATTGTTAATATTTATCAACAAATTAGGTTGTCTTAATTATCATCTTAGTCATAAACAAATTGGATTAAATTTCTATGCAGAGAGTGAAATTTGTTTGTATATTAACTTACTTGAGTAACAATAGCCGTTTTCTTAATGAGATGGAAATGGGTAAGCAATAATTAATGAAAACTATATATGTATCTGAAGTAAAATATTATTGGTAGACTAGAAGTTTGGCCTACCTAATCTTTTTACTCATTTTTCAATTTTTAAGCAAGTTAAAGCTTTTGTCCACATGAAATTAATTTCTATTATATCCCACCATTACAATGGGTAAATTATTTTTAAATTCTGACATATTTTATAAGTTTTTAATATGAATAAAATACCCTTCTTACTGTAATCTTAAAATCTCAATTTATTATTATTAGGAAAAAATATTAAGAAACCCATCAGCACCCCTCCTTCTCGGTCCACCTCCACTTAAACCTCCATCGCCTTCAGACCATCACAGAGAATGAAGGTTGAATCGAAGATCAATGGTTCAATCTACTTGCACAATTTCAAATCATATTACTCCAATTTCAAGTTTACTAAAGAAAACAAACGAGACTTTGCAGTTGATTTCATATCCAAATTAACAAACCAAATCATTCCATCATCAATAGGAATACCACCTGCTTCTCCTCCGCCTGCTCTTTAGTTCCATCTCAATAGGGCGATCGGAGATGATGGTGGTGGCCGGTTCTTCCTCCGCCTGCTTCTCCTTCTCTTTTCCTCGGTCTCTCGTCTTTTACCATTTCTAAATTCTGTTCTTTCCTTTTTTATTTTTTATTTTCTAATTAATGATTATTATTATTAAAAATATATATAAGTATCTAATAATATATTACGTGAAATTTAAAGAATCTGAAACAAGTTTGTTTTATTAAAAAAAAAAGGGTATTTTAGTTTTAGTCATATTTAATGTTTAAAATTGAAATACTTTAAAATTTTACTTTTTTAAATTATAAGTCAAAATTTACAGCACATGTCATTATTATTTAAATTTTAATTTTACAGGAATAACTTTGTCTTTGGTGTTAAAGAGTATACAATGCGATTAACCATTGTAAAAAAAAAAAAAAAAGAAAAAAAAAACTTTTAAGCAGTCAAATGTTAAAGTGAATTGCTTTAATTTAATTGTCACATGAAAAAAATGGAATTTCTCTAATGTTATCATCTATGTAATTGTTTTTATTTTTTTGAGAGTCATCATATGCTATAAGACCAAAAAGATTTAAAAAGAATATAATAAAAAATAGAAAATGATGCAGGACCAAAAAGTTTAAAATTTTAATTTTTATAAATAAATATCCAATCACATATAGTAAACATCTTACATTTTGCTATACATATTAATTGTATGTAATCAACATTAATATAGAAGATACTCTTATACGATGCGGATAATTGGATTTGAACGTCTATCAAATATATATTACAACATAAGATGGCCGAAAAACATTTTTGAATAGGTTATAATAAGAGTTTTAATGAAAATGAATGAAATTGAAAAAGGATAGGGGATGGGTGGATAGGCTAAGTACAAATGGCTCCTTGGCATTACCTTGTCTACAAGGGAAGGGACCCTTTACATAGTAGTTTAGTTGGAAGACATAGGAATTGTAGAAGAAGGTTAAATTATAAGCATGGCGGTGGGCCATTAGAAGAAGAAGAAGAAGAGAGCTCCACTTTTATTCATCTCATTATACTAAGTCTGAACACAAATATCTAAGAGTCAAATGTTACATTCATGACAAATCATGCTCCACAAACTCTAAATAAAGCCTAAATTTTGCTGTCTTTGATTATATGGTGGCAGTACAGGAGAATGGATGATTTTTCTTTTTTGTCAATTTCTAAAGAAGAAAGATCCGTTATACTTGTTATGTTCATATAATACTATAATTAGGGATACAACCAACTTGCTTGATAAAAGTTAAGTCAAGTTCCAAGATTAGGCATCGAGACTTCACTGACTAACAACCCCATGCTTGCCTTCATATGGATCAATTTTTCAAAATATTATTAGAATAATGTTCATATATATGAAAAATTAAAATTTTAAGTTAATTAAAAATATATTGTATTTAATTGATTTTTAGACTGCAAGTAACTATGATGATTATTATTGTTATATTTTTATCAGAAAAACTATGATTATTAATTATTTTTGACTTCGTAAGCTTCTTAATAATTAACTATTTGATAATTAGCTAATGAATTTTTGAATACAACTCGAACTCATCATAGATAGTAATTAATTATTTGATTAATTATATACTCATATAATATGTGCAGTTGTAACAACTGGGGGAAATATCCAATACCCACTATATAATCAATTGCTCTCACCTACAATCTCCATATAAAATTGCTGCAAAATCTATTATGATTTTTGTGGTTTGGTACTGCATGATTCTCATACTTTTTTTTTTTTTTCAGTTTTATTTTCTATTTCTATCAATAAATTGGAGACCGAGTTTTTCTTAATTATTTAATTGAATGTATGTTCAATTTTTGTACGAAACAATTTTTTTCAATATTCGTAAAATATAAATTAATTTTTTATTTTATTTTAATGCAATAAAAAAAGAAATATCAAAATTATAAGTTCAAAAATCTCGTAATTATGTTTTTTTTTTTCGAAAATAAATCTTGTAATTATGTTGTACTGAAGTAAAAAATGAAAAAGAAAGAATTATTATATTTTTCATATTTTTTTAAAATTTTGGTTTTGCTTTTGTTTTGTGTATGCATGTAAAATCGTGCTGTTGCTTCTTTTAACATCCAAGATTAAAATTTAGATTACAAAAGAACATAGTGAAAAATTAAATCTAGAAGCACTCATATATTATATTATCTTAGTGTGCAAGAAAGTCAAGATTTATTATATTTATTTTTTGAAGAGTAGATTTATTGTAAATACTTGCTTAAAGTTTATACTGAAATTATACAATAAACATAAACTAAAATATATGCATACGTGAGCAATACATAAAAAATTAGTTGGCACCTTGAAATATATGCACTTCAACCAATTAGAGTGTAATTTGGTTAGTCATTATACCTTTCATGAAAATAGTAAAATGCAAAGTATCGGGTTCAATATATGCGATATTTATTTTTCAACTTACACAATTGAAGAAGTTGAGATGTATACTTAGTAATTTAAAAAGATCAACTTGGTTTTTATATAAAGTTAAGGATATGCATTTATATATATATTAAATTATTTTAGTATTTTGCCTAAACTTAAAGCATATACAAGAAAAAAAAAGATATAAGAATAATTATACATATACACATTATTCTAACCCTAATAATGGGAAATTTGAAATAGATGGGGGAAGAAGGCATATTGGACAAAAACCACTTATTTGTTATTAAAAACAGCATATGAGATGTGCAAATAGTCAACAAAGAAATGAAATTCATCTCTTCTATCTTCTTCAACCTCTTCAAGTGCCCTACCCTCCATTTTTATTTAACTCATCTTCTTGTACACCATTTTTAAAAGGGTCTCACATGCATCAATTATGGTATATATGTCTAATCCCATATACCAATTGCTTTTTCTTCTATTGCTCTATACATTCATCATCAACCACATACTTATTTTTATTTTCTGAATCATTCCTATTTTCATCATTTTTTTTCTTATTTTTCAACTTGTACATTATTATCTTCTCTTTTGTGGACATTACGCAATACTATCATCGTATATACGTCTTTTTTTAAATAAAAAAAAATTAACATTTTTCTTTTTTTTTCTTTTCTATAATAATGCAATTTTTTTGGGGGGCTTATCTATAGTAACGCATATTTATAAGCAAAATTATACTTATAATTTTTTATGGGTTAGAGGCATTATTTATGGGTTTTAGTACATAATAATGTAGGATCATAAGATAATAGAAAGTTTGCATGAAGGACATAGCTTTTTTATGGAAAATAGAGAAATGGGGTATAATGATAGCTACTTATGCAAACCTACAACATTAGCTATAGCCAAACTTCCTGCTCAAGAGTCAAGAGCTATAGAAATCGCTAAAGGAGAAAGCAAATATCGACAAACAATATCACAAAATGTGACTAACTATAATTATTCAACACAATCTTTTCTTTAGAAAATCGAATATATCCTTCGAAAATACTTAATCTCAACTCCATTAAAATTAGTTCGAAAATAAATGTGTTGAGATCCAACTTACTTGCAAGTTTATTTTTTTTAATGAGTTTACTTGCATATTTTATTTACCAAATTTAGTTACAAGGCTATTATACTAATATAAAAAATTGAATAATTGAGCATATATATTTTAATTTATTTAAGTCAAACCAATATATTGAGTTTTGTTATTCTTTAAACGTGTTTCAAATCAAATTTTGTAGTTTTAGCTAACTTGTAAGTAAAATATATTGAATTCTACTCAATAAAATGAAAGGGGGACTTGTTTACTGTCATAGTTGGACAAACAAGATAAGAAATGGCACATAATAATTTCTTTAAAAAAATTGCAAATGCAGATTATTTCCGATACGTAGTTAATGACATTCATTGATTTTTTGAATTATTATTCCACTAATTGGTGGGTTGGGTTCCATTTATAGATTGTTCTGGACTAAATATGGGCCTCGTTATGAGAAAATGCCGATATATGCATCGTGCTTTAGCCCAAGTAAAGAAATGTTAGATCTTTCTCTCTCTCTTTCCAATATAGGGTACTCATCCATCTCATGTGAATAATGAAAAATGAGTAATAAGATGGGGGCAAATAGCTAATTTTAAGTATCCATTGTGAGGTGGGTCAAAAAAATCTTCTATATTAAACCTAAGACCTCTAGAATATTTAAATAACATGATACCACTGCACTAAAACTAGAATTAAACCTAAGATTAATCTCTGAAATCTAAAACTAGCATCCATAATGATGTTCAATCATTGAGCTCAATTTTTTAGTATTAAATCTAAGATTAATCTCTGAATGGTGTTCAATCATTGATCTCAACTTTTTCATTTATGGGATCTACATAAGTAATTGAGATTGATTTTGTCTACACCAAACAATTCTATTCAAACTTTTGCTCGGTTATATTATTAGATTATTCTATTCAAATTTTTTTGATATTCTATTGGTTTTCCTTTTAGACAACAATCTGTTGATGTTTCTCCAAAATATCATTTTTCTAACATAATTGTATATTAATTTTAAATTAAAAAATAATAATATGAAAAAATATGTTACACAAAAGAGCCCCATCTCCAAGCTCGTCACCATCACTGCCTCACTAGCACCTGAACTGGAGACCATAACTATCTATGTGCTTCCAGCTTGCCAATACTGCTTTCCTCGACTCCAACTGTGAGCACCATAAGTTGAAATTGCCAAAAAAAAAGTAACCTAGAGAAAAACATTACACAAATGTGGCTACTAGTGATGATTGGAATAGTGGCTACAAAAATTGCAAATATCCAAAGAACTTGTTATGATTTGCTTAATCAAATATCAATATAAGGTAGTTAAGGATAAACCATCTACAATTCAATCAGTTTCTTCATTTAGCACTGGACAATGTGTAGTTAAAATAATCAGTTTCTGAATTAGACTTTTGCCTTGGAGTTTTTAATTGGTGGAAAACGAATGGATTAAAGTATCCAACTTTACAAATTATTGCATCTGAGTTTGCATTTCGTTTAAGTGGCAGAGTTGTTAGTATCCATAGAAGTAGACTGCATGAGACAGGCATTGATGTGTGCCCAAAATTGGTTGTGGGGAAATTCCATGGGTTACTTCTATCATATTTATTAAATCTATAATTTATTATTTTATTTTCTATGCAAAGTCTTGTTCGAGATTATTTGTTTAATTCCAATTCACTCTATGTTATGTGACATTATTTGTTCGGGATGCAATCCAGAAACTGAGATTATGAACACTTCAATCAAAATAACAACATTTTTCTGACGAAATTACAAATCCATTCAAAATTCCTGAAAAAAAAAAAGGTCGATAAAAATTGTAAAACGGCAGTTCACCTCTCGTTGTGGCTAAAACGGGTCCCACAACCCAGCGCTGCCGGCATATTAAAAACCACCCACACTCCCATTTGGGCGTGTAAGTAACGCTCTTGTCTTTACTTGACGTGTCTCTTCCACTTCCCTCATTATCATTAATATTAATTAATTAATAATTACTAATATCAACAATAATTAACTGACACGAAGCCATATTACTCCTGCGGGACCCGCCAGTGGCCGTGTCCACCACCACCGGCGGTTCACTTCGCCGTAGGGCGTAGGCCGTCTGCCTCGGAAGAAGCGTGTGATTGAAGCGACAGAGTAGTTTGGTTTGGGTTAAAAGACTTAAAGGTCATAAAAAAGTCTAGCTTTTTTTTTTTAAATCACTTTTATAAAAATTCCAATTCGATTATAACAGTAGAAAATTACATAAATACACCCAACGAACAGTAAACACTGCTTCTGCTAACCGCTTGATTAATAAAAAATGACGTCACTTTGAGATTAGGATGTAATCGTACAGCCAAGAATCATAATTTATTGCCGACACGAAACCATGGGCTTGCCTTGGAAACAAACATAAAAACAGGGGAAAGGGATGTCCTTTCTTCTTTTTTAACGTTAATCCAGTCTAATATCAGGGTTTTGTTTCTACGTACCTTCCAATTTCAACACAATCGCTTCTTCCTCCCTCCTTCACCGCCTTTCTATCCCCTCTGTTAATCGATATCGTCATCCTCTGGAAAAATCGAGAAGAAAAGAACAGACGCCGATATTAAGCTGAAAGTTTCGAGTATTTTCAGGTAATTTCCGTCAACTGCTTGTTTTTTTGGTCTTTTAGATTTCCTTTTTTTTTTCTGTGAACGGATAACAGATCGTGTAATGATTTACAGATTATTTATTTCATTTTTTAATCGATTTTGAGGGGAAATCCGAAATTAGAATTCGGAGGATTTTTTTTTTTTTAAAATTAAAACTAAAATTTTCATGTAGTATGATATATATTAGCCGTTTGATCTTTAATCAAGAGATTTGGACGGTCCATGCTGATTAGTCATTTCGAAGTAGTTGACAACGCCGATAATTTGTTTTTTCAGATAAATTTTATGAGCTGGAACCAACGTTTTAATTTTTGGATTCTTCAAGTATTTGTTTCTTTGCCTTTATTTACTAATCCTGTACAATGTCAATAATGCCCTTCTAAAATAGGGTGCCGTCTCAAATATGAATTGGATATTTAAGTAATTTGACGTACCTCATTTTGGCCTTTCCTTTTTTGAACTTCGAATCCAAAATTTTCACGATTAACAATCAAGGAATGGATGCGAAACATTGTTTTATTTGACAATACTGCCCTTGAAACATTTTAAAAGCCATTAATGTCCCAGCATATTTTTTTAAACTAGTACATTTCTTGAGCAAGGAGTCAGTGGTTACAATTGTCAATTCAAGTGAATATTTTGACCAAACCGACTAATGATAAACTCTAATACATGTATAAATACATTTATCCTGGTAACTTCTATCTAAAATACGATTAGGTACAGAAAATCAGATCCTCTTCCATCGATTCTTTGGATTTATCATCTCGAACGGAACCCTGAAAATTTCAGAACCCTAACTCTGATTTTCGTTTGTAGAAGATGGGTTCAGAGAAAAATGATAGCACAAGCGTACCTCCATCGGAGCCAATTCTTTGCGCCAACGGGTGTGGATTCTTTGGGACGGCGTCGAACATGAACCTCTGCTCCAAGTGCTACCGTGACCTTCGTGCTAATGAAGAACAAGCCGCCTCTGCTAAGGCGGCGATGGAGAAGACGCTTAATATCAAATCCAAACACGAGGCTTTTGTTGCTGATACCCATCAAGTTGTTACGGTGACTCCCGTTCCTGATTCGTCTGAGATTGAAGTTGTCCCTGAACCGGTTCCTTCTTCGTCATCGGAGCCTCAGCCTCAGGTGTCTGGCGGGGATCAAGCACCGTCCAAAGCAGCAAATCGGTGCTTTAGCTGCAATAAAAAAGTTGGTTTGACTGGATTTAAGTGCAAATGTGGGAGTACCTTTTGTGGAAATCATAGATACCCAGAGAATCATGAGTGCTCATTTGATTTCAAGGGAGCTGGCCGCAGTGCGATCGCAAAGGCTAATCCCGTTGTTAAGGCAGAGAAAGTGGAGAGGATCTGACATACCTCACTGGGTTAATTTGGCATTCTTGAAGGGTTTTTCTTAATCTTCTTTTTTAGGTTTTTTTTTTCCCCTTTCTCTTTTAAATGATCTTTACTTTATTATAGGTTTATTAGTCTTAGTGGGTCAAAAAAGGTTGGTTTCTATTGCTTGTTTGGTGGGTTGGTTAGTGTTATTTGGAATGAGCAAGGGGAAGCATAGGCTGGATGATGGTGATGATATTGATGATAGCTTTGCTTTGCTTTGGGGAAGAGATGATTCCATAATAAAATGGTATCGGTGGATTGTTTGCTTTTAATGTGCTGTTGGCTTTCTTCTTTCTGTGCTGATAAGAATCTTTACCACATGTCTATGTATCTACTCATCCTATATCTATTTATGTGCTTGCTCTGTTTGTATATTCTATAATGTCATTACCTCTATTGTTTACCTTCTGTTAGTATTATATTAAATATTTTGCTAACTTTGGTATCTTCTATATATCTTCTAATCCAATTCTATCTTTTTACTTAATTGTATAAAAAAAATAGTAGCTAAAATTCAAATAATGCCCCAATTGTTACTTTTTAATTCTTCTTTTGTTGGCAATTGCTGTCACTACTATGTCCCTAGTTTGGATAAGCGGAAAGGGAAGGAAAAAGAAAGAATGGAAATGGATGGAACTGATGGGAAACTATGACTGAATTCCCTTCATTTCCCTTTTATTATTTTTCTCCAAATTGGTGAGGAATTCGCATTTTCCTTATCTCCTCTAATTCCTTTTCTTTTCTTTTCCCATTGGTGCTAACAAGGATGCAAACGAAGTGCATAGTGTTCGTCATATTATATGCCTTCTCAAGTATTGCTTGTTTCTGGTCATTACCTTGGTTCAACAATGTAATGTTGGCTTATGTTCTGCTGTCTAGTTATTCTAGCGTCATCATAAAGCTGTTATGGGTTCTTGCATACTGATTGCACATCGCTTCTTTTCTCTGGATTTATTAAGTATAATATAACTCTAGGTTAACGCTTAAACTTGGAATATGTGTCGAGCTTCTGTGAAATAAAAACAGAAGCTTTGTTGTGTTTATAATCCTAAGATATGTTTTGAGGTCTTTAGGGAGTGGACGACGAGTTGTGAACGATTCCTATGAAGTATGATTTATCTGGATAAGGACCTCTTTGATCCCTAAAACTATTTAGTGTTGGGGTTAGGAATTCTGAGGGTAATAGCTTTCCTGGTTTGTCGGAAACATATTTTAGTGCTGTTGGTCCTATCAAGCTCTAAGATTTGCTAATTGTCTGTTCTTGTCTCAGTGTATTGAAGTGATGTATGTTGTGGAAAGTTCGAATTTTTCCTTTGAACATCGAAACTGGTTGACAGGTTACAAATGACAGTCGTATGGAATGGTTTCATGCTTAAGAGGATTTAGTGATGAATCATGTTGTACTCGTGCCCTTTACCTGCTAATGAATTGAACTGTACTTGTGTTTTTTGCCAGCTCGGTCTTGTATGTTTTTTCTGCAATTTTTTCTCATTACTGCAGAACTCTTGGTTCTGGTTACAGAGACCTTCCTCTTAAGGCAACCATGTGGTTTTGCAATGATAGAAAACAACCAACTAGCTTTTCACTAGTCAGATCTACCTAAATCCTGATAGGGCTTGTGCCATTGTTATTTTGATTTCTTCTCGGTTATCACAGCGGAGGTAGAAATGGTGGATGGGATGTTGGCCTGAGAGCGCTTTATTTTTGGTATGTTGGGCTTTATTAATGAAGAATCATTGGGTTTCATTCCCGAAGAATTTCGCAGCTTCTTTCATCTCCATGTTGTACACCTAGCTAATTGTGAATTTGAGTGCTTAGCCATGGAAAATTAGAAGAGGCTAAAAAAGGAAAATCCTCAAATCAATTAAACAATCGATATTGTTACGGGTAAAAAGCCACAAATATGGACCACGAGAGCAGCTCAAGGTCATCACCTAATCCAAATTCCCTAAATACTCGATTGGTAAAGAAAGGAAAGGGAAGGGAAGTCGTTTTCAACAGCAGTAGCCACCAAATAAACGCACTACAGTAGAAAAATGTACTTATTTATTTTTATGATTGTTTTAGACTTTTGTGGTCTAAATTTCATTGGCCATGTGCAGTGCTCATCATCAATTAATGCAGCTTAAGCAAAGAAAACAAGAACCAACCCTGCCTTCCCCCCAATATCCTCCTTTGATGGGTTTGGGACATTGTACTGAGTTCTTAATGGGGCAAAGCTATTAAATGTGCAATCATCCACGAAGAATGTTTCTCGTTCTTTTATGTTATTGGTGGTTCAGAAGAATCGAATTCACAATTCTCACGGTAATGAGAAGAAGAATCGGAACACACCCAGTTTACGCTTTTTAAATAATATTCAATAATCTCAACCAGCAAGGAGTTTTACATGTAAAGCAACATATCATGTGGATGGATGACACTTTTACTTGTTCATTATTGTTCTTGTTCGCTTCCATTATTGATTATTTAGTTGATGAACAACTGTTCTGCTAGCTTATAATAGAGAGATAGAAGTTGCTTTTGATGGTACATAGGACGGTATCTTATTGAGCCTTACATGACCAAGTAGAAACTATGAAGTACTCTTTTAAGGCACTTTAAGGACCATAAATTCTTCAAAGTAAATTGAATGGTCATAATCAATGACCAAAGCCAAATTGGTAGATATGAAAAGAATTAAAGGTTACCCTCAAGGCCTGCTATGGTGGAGCAGATTTCTGCCATGGAATTCTCTATCATGCAAAGCATTTTCTTCGTCAACTTTACAAGTTCATTTTAAAAGTTGAGTAATGGGGACTTTAAGAGGATTAGTCATCTTCTTGGACCATTTTGCTGGTGGTCTGTCCTCTAAAACTTGATCATCATCACTTGTATGACAACTTGATTTCAGAATTGATATTTTTCATTAATTCATGTTTTTCAAGAAATTGTATTGTAAATAATTAATTACATTTGTTGCAGGGAGGTTATTTTCTAATTTGAGTTAGATATATGATGCTAAAATGTTTGATATTGTCACGTATTGACCAAAAATGGTAAAATTTTGTGCATCAAGTTGCTCTTCTTTTCAGTTATTGGTTGATTTGCACTTGAACTACAGTAATCTTATTAAAACATTTTTTTAAAAAAAAAAAAAGTTAGTACAACTTAGCAGCAAGGGGTATGAACAATTAAACTAAATATAGAAGAAAATTAATTTTCCCTTGAAAAAGGATGTAATATAATAACATAAAAAACGAAGGATCATACAGAAGAAGGGGGAAAATGATTGGAAAAGAGAAAAGAGTGAATATTGAAAAAATAGACATGGCAACTGCTAGAATGGTACAACTTATTTAATCATAAATTCGTATTAAATTTGTATTTATCTATCCTCCCTAAATTATACTTCAATTCCCATTTTCATTATTTTTAAACGTGAAAAATCTCTGATTTTTTAGTCTTTACTCATTTTAGCTATACATTTGAAAATTTAACTGGTCAAAATATTGACATGACATTTTTAATATATTGTAATAATTGTTCTTTCCTTTCCTTTCTTCCATCAATTATGCATTCTATTACAATTCAACATAATAGCAATAAGTACTTTTTTTTAATCTCAGAATTAGATATTATATTACTTTTTAAAAAATTACTATAGCTTTTGGGTTTATATATATTCCATTATCATTAATCCAAAAGGCCAATTCTCTTTTTTAAAATTTGTTGAATTCCCTATTTTAAGAAGTTATTGGTTTTAGAGAGATTAAGGAGAAAATATTGGTGATTATTTTTGAGCTTGGTTCATGTTATGAAACACAAGACCAAGGTAAGCTTAAAAAGCCAAACTTTCTTCTTTTGCCTTTTCTGCTTTTTCAGAATAGAGTGTGGAATGTTGATATATTATTGTCTTTTCATTGTCTCCAAACTTTCAATCCAATGAACGTGTATGATGTGAAACGACATCACATTGTTAACATCACTGACTGAGGGTTCTTCTTTTACAACAAATTTTCAATTCAGTTTTTGCCATTTAAGTAGCAATTTACAAAGAAAAAAAATTATATTAACAACCTTAATTTTTTATTTTCAAAATTTTAAAAATGGCTAACAATTATCTAAATAGGAAACGTTTTTCAAACAGCAAGAAAAACTCACTATTTATGTTAAGATTGTTTAAAGTTGGTATATCTTTGCTTTAAGCTGTATATCTATATATGTATATGACAATGTTTTGAACATTTGTAGAGGCTAATTTCCTTTTTGGCACTTTTGAATTTGAATGTCTTTGTGCGCTACAACTTAAAAATACCAATCCAATTCAAATATTTCATACCTTTTTTTCATGCTAAAGTTCTTTCTTTTGCCATAGCTTTTTAAATTTTTTTTGCTTTGACATAACATTAAATTATTCAACTTACTTAGGTGCCAAATTTATTGGGATTCAGTTATTGAATGCTATGCTCTAATAATTTTCTTTTCTTTTATGAGATGAGATTATTTTAATTGATTATATATTGAGACAAGAGATTGCTATAATGCATGGAAGCTGACCCATACTATTTTCTTATACTTAAACAGCAAAACAAGTGTTCCAAATATTCAATAAGAGATCAAAAGTTTAATTATTTAATTGAAATATTACCATTGAGTTTGTGAATTTTAAATTCAAAGTCCGCGAGTCTTTGAACACCAATTGTTCATTGGTTGAAACTTTTCAACCAGTTTTTGAGATTTTTCGGTGATTGTTTGCCAAATTTAAAAGTATGATTGGTTTTCCCCTTAGAGTTTCATTTGATGTAGGTGCTTGTTGCAATCGCTGTCTTTTTTTTTTTATGGCCAATCAGGAAGAAATCAGATTGATTTTTTATTTTCTATTTTTGCAGTTATAGTATAATATGATGTAATTGATAGGAAATAAGAGTATATTTAAATCAAGATCTTTCTGATGATATAAAGTTAGTGAGTTTTCAATTCTGTTAGAATTTTCCAAGTGACCAGCGACAACATTTCCTTCCTGCCTAAGAGGGTCTGATTTGAAATAGTTTGATTTATGTTGAACCGTATGAATGTGGTATTGACACAATAAATTCTTAAAAAGTATAGCTAATTGCCCCTTCAACTCATAATATAATGAATTTATAATATCTTGATTCCATAAAAAAATAGAAATGAAGTTACACTTTTCTAAAAGCAACATGATAGCAGAATCATTGTAATCATATTCTCAGTCCCACCTTGTACAAGCTGATTATGGAAAATTTAAATTTGAAACATAACCATGTTTTGGATGTTTTATTAATTATATTATATTGTTTATAATAACAACTCAACTAAAGCATTACTATTTTATAAAATCAAACCACTCAAAATATGATAAGAAATTGGTGATTTAGTGAAATTCCACAATTATACTATAAACACTAAAAAAATAAAATAAAAATTTCTAAACTAATAAAGTAGCACTTTAAATCTATATATTTTTATAAATTTTTAAACTAACTTTGTGTATAAAAATTAATTTATTTTTATTTATTAAAAAAGTGAAAAAAAAATAAAAATACAACTTCTATATATACACAAATAGAAACAGAGTATTCTCGCCATATTTTTCACCACCGTTTGCAGTCCATACATTGCAGGAACCGACCATTTGATGTTGCCAATCACTAGCCCAAACAACAATGATTTCAATTGGTACCATAACTCCACATATGAGGAATGGAAGAGTGAGTTTAATTCAGATCAAGTTTCGGATTTTCTTAGATCCGAAATATTTGAAACTTCAATTCATCAATTTTTTTCCGGCAATTAACCTCCTATTTGAAGTCATATTCGAAATCTACTTGTTGAGAGCTTTTCAATAATATATAGTTTGTTAGATTTCATCACCATTGAAAAATTTTGGGTCATCAGTGCGGTTAGAGTTTCAACTCGGTGGAGAAAACGAAGGTGACAAGGTTGCTGTATTTCAATAAACTTCAATAAGACTTAATAATAAAATTCATTCAAGTTCAATAACAATCAATAAACACTAAAAATTTACGTACAAATCAATAATTCCTACAATTCAATAAACATCAATACAAATCAGTAAATGTCAATACAATTCAGTAAACTTTTATACAATTTAGTAAAAGACAAGAAATCATAAACATCTATATCATCTTCATCGAATACCCCAACTGCCGCTGGTCATCAGAATATTTCTATCCCGACTCAACCCGGAGGCTACGACTAGCATGCAACTACACCGAAGTCTGACTGCACAAGTCTCTAAAATGATCCACCTAATTAGCCACATCGACAATTACTTAGGCCCAAATCCACTGGCCTAAAATAGTTAACTCAAGTTGACTAAGGAGGTGATCAAACTTATATATCATATCAAGTCTCAATCAATATCCGATGTGAAATTTCATGAACTTCCCTCCTTCGACGCACGACGTCCTCATTGTGACACACAAACACAAACATCACCAAGCAATACACAAA
Source organism: Croton setiger (assembly GCA_948099555.1). Taxonomy (NCBI): domain Eukaryota; kingdom Viridiplantae; phylum Streptophyta; class Magnoliopsida; order Malpighiales; family Euphorbiaceae; genus Croton; species Croton setiger. Next base: position 29,424 of record CANUEY010036232.1, read on the forward strand.
AACAAACACAAACATCCACTAGGCGATCCACCAAACTTCCAGCTAGTGACTGGCTCTGATACTATTTTTGTCACGACCCAGCCCGGGGTCGCAATTGACATACAGTTAGATCGGAGTCTGACCATGTAAGCCTCTAAAATGATGTACCTAATTAGTTTTCGTCAATTACTTAGGCCCAAATTCACTAACCTAAAATTGTTAACTCAAGTTGACTAAGCAATTAGGTGGTTAAACTTATATATCACATCAAATTTCAATCAATATCCGATATGAATTTCACAATTTCAACGGTGATGAAACATAAACAAATCATATATCATCAAAAAGCTGAAAAAGCTCTGTACTCATAAATTTCAAATATGATTTTAGTTTTTTTATGACTCTGCTATATGTTGCCAGTATATGCAAAATAGAGTGATTTTATCTCTCATTAGCTATTGAAAAACGACATTGATCGGAGTAATCTACTACATCAAATTGAAATTTTTGGAGAGGGGATCTAATGGTGCTCTTAGATTTTGTAGATGATCATTATTAATTAATGATTTGGACTTAAAATAAAGAAAAAATATGATAAGAGTCCTTTAAATTAACGTATGAATGAGGTTAGTGAAATATTATTGATTGCAAAGGTGTGCGATGTTTGAGGTAGCTGGCAATGTAATGCCAAGTTGTCATCTTCTAATATTGGAACTAATTGTAATGGATATGATTCAATGATTCACCAAACTCTTCTTTCCTTAATTATAGATTTCATACTTGATCTAGTCAACTATATTTTCTATAATTTCAAACAAACAACACTTCTTTTGCTTTATGCTAATTTTTTATTTTTTCTGAAAAAAATGTTTAATTTAACCCATAAATTTGCATGTGATCTTGAATTTGTCTATTTTTTTTTCTTTATAATTTTTCAATGGGATATTCAAATTGCATTGATTGATCTGACGAAGGGGCGTTAAGAAAAAAAAAAATAAAAAAAGAAAAACACTTATATCACATGTCAAAGTTAATTAAAATCATGCACCAACTACCATTAATTTCACCAAAATATAATTTGAATGATTTGTCTTATCACTTGTCACACAATTTCCATAAACGGATATGGAATGGCTTTCAGGTAACACCAACTAAAACATTATCCATGTAAAAAAAAAAAAAAAAACACAAAATATTATATACTGACTGATTAAGTTATAAATGGAGTGAAATGAAAGATAATTCATGAACTAATATTTCACATCTAAAATTAAAATTTTGTTCGTATTTTATTACATTATTATAATAATACTCTTAAATAATCTTTTTAATTATGCTAGCAATTATTTTAACAATCATTAAGGTGACGAAATTCTGAAATTACATTCAGCTTGTTGTTTCTCTTTGCCCCTAACGACGGCTACCAGAAAGTGGGCGAAGCCTAATTCAGTAACTTACAGATTGCTTAATGAAGTTTAAGCCTCTTAATGTAGTTTTAATTAATTAATTAAATGCACCGTCACGACAACTTCTCAATTTGCATATATCTTAATGGAAGCAGGGATGTTTGCGTAATTTGACATAAATACTAAATAAAGGAGGGAGTTATAAATACGGGACCCACAAAAGCCGTGACTTGCCCCTTACTACTACTACCAGTCCGAGTCTGCAACAACACCACCACCACCACCACCACCATCTTCAACTTCTAAACCTCTCCTCCGGTTTTATCTCACACGATTCTCGTCTCGTTTTCACAGCACCAGCATTTATTTTCTCGGGATTCAAACGCTGCTTCATATTTCTATTTCTATAGACCTTATGATAGTTTCATTTTCTTTGCACTATTATGGCCGCTACAGGTGCTGGTAGTTATAGAAATGGCAGTAGGAATTCTCTCAATAGTAACAGTAAATTGGATAGGCCTCTTTCTGTTAATTCAAATCCCAAGAATTCTGTTAAATCCACCAAGCCTTTGCTGAATTCCGGACTCCGGAAAAGTGCTCCTGCTTCTCTCGGCGGAGCTGCTTCCGGAGCCTCTAAGGATGATGCTGGAGGTCTGTGTTTTTCTTTTTTTAGTTTTAATCATTGAGATCTTGTTAATTTTGGAAGTGGTTAGTTTTTTGAAAGTAGAAGTCGGAAGATAAGGAAATTCTTATTTAAGTTATTTCAAAAATAGAAAAATTGTAGTATTAATGAAGGTTTGAATTCTGATTTTACTACTGAACTGCTGCTGCGTGTAATAGCTTTGAACCGATACAAGTTTATTTTGTCTTGTCTTTAATTTGAATTTTGCTGATCCTTTATATTGTTTCTGGAGTTGTGAAAATTAGATTGGTCATAACGGTTTGTCTGTCAATGCAGATCATTATAAATTTTCAAATTCATGATTTTGAAATGCATTTTTTTGGTTGAATGTTGTAGTGGATGAATTGTTATTTGATTTTGATTGCGTGTAGTTCCTGGAAGAGTTAGAGTAGCTGTGAGATTGCGGCCAAGAAATGCAGAAGAAATGGTGGCAGATGCTGATTTTGGTGATTGTGTAGAATTATTGCCAGAGGTATTTTGACAAAGTTTTAACATTTTAAATGAAATATGACTTCTTTTCTGACTCTACATTGATTTTAGCTTAAAAGGTTGAAACTACGAAAAAACAACTGGGATTCAGATACCTATGAGTTTGATGAAGTGCTCACTGAATTTGCATCACAGAAACGTGTTTATGAGGTTGTGGCAAAGCCCGTTGTAGAGGTAACAGCATTTATATTTCTTTTTGTAATCCAAAGTGACTTTTCGAGTTTCAAAATTTTCAATGTTTAGCTGAATGTATTTCAGTCCATTTATTTGAATCACTAGCGGATCAGTAATGTTTGTGTAGATTTATGATACTGTGATTGACAAAAAGCATTTCCTACTCAAAACTGCTGGTTTTAGTTATATTTCTAGGTAACTTTACATTTCGTTGCTTTCATATATTGAAGTAAGAATGAAGGGCAAAGAGCAGATGCCGGTGCCTTTTGATTGAGCAAATAATTTAGAATATCTCCATTGTGATGAGATATCTAGTAGGGAGGTTCATATTATAAGATTACACTTGGTAATTCATAATGTAATGTTATGGTGATTACATTGTGTGACTTCCTTTGTACTATTTTAAAGAAATTTATACAATGTTATACCTAAATGATAGTGCTATTGTTTAAAACATTTGATCTTTTTGATTACCTAAGGTTGTGGTTCCATAAATAAGAAGGCACAGTGATTCACCTTCCTTGGTTCCTCCTATTCCTGGAATCTTCTTTCTTCTCTATTTGTTAGGTTGCTTCCATTATCAAGAGGAATCAAAGTCGTTTTGTCCCTGTAATGCCATTTTTTAATTATCGCCTCCCTGACAAAATTATACTGGATGTAATATGATTGAACTTGCTCTATGGTTCATTCATCAAATCTTGGCTACAGTACATCATCTCAGACTTGGTCAAAATACTAACTTCAAGTCTGAATTCAGGTCAGTCGCCAAGTCATGCTCTTGTGGGTGGCATTCATGAGTTGGAAGAAGTTGACTCTGTCTAGGAGATTACAGTGAAAATATAATGAGTGTTTGAATACTGTGTCCTGTGTTGCCAAATCATTTTAGTTTGTAGGGCCATAATTCTTATGCTGATTAGTCGAGCTGAAAAGGAAGTTACAATCACAGATATTGCCATTGCCAAATATGACTCACTACTGCATCAAAAGTTACAAATTAGCTGAATCTATCCTATGCTATAATTTCTATGTAAATATTGTCTGATTTTCTTCTCCTTTCTCAATTCTCATTTGGCCAGCCTGCATTGTTTTTGTTTAGTAAAATTTAGAAAGTTCTAATGTGCAATTTTGATGCTACAAAGTAAAATTCATTACTTCTACCTAGCCTTTATAGCTTTGACATAGAAGAAAGTTTGTACGGTATGTGAGAGTTTGAATGGAAAGCATCGTTCCTCCAATCCTATGAGGTTGCAACTGATACACCTATTCGTGATTTACATATGCAGAGTGTATTGGATGGATATAATGGCACCGTAATGGCATATGGGCAGACTGGTACTGGTAAGACGTATACTCTTGGACGACTTGGAGAGGAAGATACAGCTGCACGTGGAATAATGGTTCGGGCTATGGAGGACATATTATCAGATGTTTCCTTGGAGACAGATTCTGTGTCTGTCTCCTATTTGCAGGTTGTTGGCCATTATACAAAATTTGGTTCTAAATCTCTGTTGGGTAATATGTTCCCATGCTAAATTTTGAAACAGGCACACTTGTCTAACATTTTGTTCTTAGAGATGTGCAGTTATACATGGAGACTATACAGGACCTCCTTGATCCTACTAATGATAACATCTCAATTGTGGAAGACCCAAAGACTGGAGATGTTTCAGTACCAGGAGCTAACCTAGTTGAAATTAGAAATCAGGAGAGTTTTGTGGAACTATTGCGGTTAGGAGAAGCACATCGCTTTGCTGCTAACACAAAATTGAACACTGAATCTTCTCGTAGTCATGCTATTTTGATGGTGAATTTATTTATTTGTGATTAAGTACTTTTGAACTCAATGAGAAGATAATTTTTTTTTTTTTTGAAATTCTGCCTGCACAATTGAGTAAAACATCAGTAGACACATCAAATTTTTGTAGGTTCAAGTAAAGAGGTCTATCAAGGGAAGAGATTCTGCCCTTTCAAGCGAAAATGGTAATGGCTCCCACATGGGTAAAAATTTGAGGGCTCCTATTGTTCGAAAAGGCAAGCTTGTTGTGGTAGATCTTGCTGGTTCAGAGCGAATTGACAAGTCAGGTATGCTGCCAGGCAAGGCGTGGATTTGGAACATATCCCACCTTCCCCCTTGCAATCTGTTCAGTTTTAGGGTTAAGATAGCTTCCCACCCTCTTATTTTCTAATGGGGTTATCCTTGGTCTAACAAGCTCACTGACACAGTTAGATATATATTTATTATATCTTTATTTTGCAGGAAGTGAGGGATATACACTGGAAGAAGCCAAATCTATCAATCTCTCGTTGAGTGCACTGGGGAAGTGCATCAATGCACTGGCAGAAAATAGTCCACATGTCCCAGTTCGTGATTCAAAGCTTACTAGGTTGCTTCGAGATTCATTTGGAGGTATCATGTTTGAATACATGGATATGTTTCTCTTTTGTCTTTGTACTAACATCTCATGTATGGACATGCCCTTTGGATTCTTATAAAAAATACTGTAAATCAAGAGATGTGCAGCTGAATCCTTGTGTTATGATTTGTATAGCTTATAAAAATGAATAATCAGTGGGTGATTGGATTACATTAGTTTTTTCACTGATCTGGGAGTTATTTACTCGATCAATAATTATTTACTCTATGCAATCATGTTCCAGTGACTGTGATCTGGTTTTTTGAAATACAAGTTGAATTTAGAATGCAGAATCATTTTTGCTGATTTACTCTTCCCACTTCTGTAATGTTTATCTTTCTACCAATTCAGCATCTTTTATGAAGTAGATGTTACTGAAAACCTTTCTTACTACTATTGGCTAAAAGAATATTAATACAACCTTCTTCCAGTTGCAACATTTCTTCTGTCTTACAAAATGAAATTTTAACAGGGACAGCGAGAACTTCACTGGTTATTACTATTGGTCCATCCCCACGCCATCGTGGAGAGACATCAAGTACTATAATGTTTGGACAAAGGGTGGGCTCTGAAGTGACCGACTTTTATTTTCCATAGTGACGATTGTATTTTTCTTTTCTCTAATCTTTTTTTTTTTTCCAACAATCTCTTCAATATAGGCGATGAAGGTGGAAAATATGTTGAAATTAAAGGAGGAATTTGATTACAAAAGTTTGGCTAGACGGCTAGATATACAATTGGACAAAGTCATTGCAGAACATGAAAGGCAACAAAAAGCATTTGATGAGCAAATCAAAAGAATAACCGTAGAAGCACAAAATCAGATTTCTGAGGTTGAAAGGAGCTATGCTGATGCATTGGAGGTAACTTCTTCTGACAATAAATGAATATTGATTTTGTTTGAGGGTGGATGCGTATATTTGTGTGAAATAGAGAATCACTTTCTTCGTTTTTCTTCCCGGAATATTCTTTTGTTTGCTTGCTTGATCTGGTAGACTAGAATTTCTTTAATTCCCTCAGAGTTTCTTTGTTTTTTTTCTCCAGAAGGAAAGAGTGAAATACCAAAAAGAGTATATGGATTCAATAAAGAAACTGGAAGAGAAGTGGAAGATAAGTCAACTAAAGCATAGTAATGATGAAAACAAGGCTGCTGTGAAATCTATGGTAGAGGTAATTATCATTATTGTTCAAATGCTATTGCATGCCTGTAACATCTTGCTTTGATGTCACTTCCGCCGTCTGGTTCTACCTTGCGATAATCATAATTCTCGGATGTTAATATACTGTTAACAATTAGAGTCCATTGAGAATTTTTTTAATTACCATATTTCCCCTCGGCAATATGTAATGCTATCTCTTTATGCTATGATATTAGATAATTACTTTCCTAAATATTCAGCAGAAGTTCCATTTAGCAACATCTTTTCATGTACTTTATAGAAAAAGAAAAAGCAACGATAATGAATGCCCGGTATTGCTGGAGTAACCCTTTCCGTGCCTTTGAAGGTTTTCCTATTCTAAAACTTGATTGGAAATAAAGAGAAGCCTATTGAAGTTGATTAAAAGAGAGTATGAGAGTAAAATATGAATATTTTAATTGGTATATCTTAACATTTAATTAGATTCACCAATGATACTAATTCATTGCATTTGAGTGTTCTACGCCACCAGTCTTCCCAAAAATGTCTCATTCTAAGCTTGATTTTATATGACGGCTTTACTCCACTTCCTTTAAGTGTCTGTTGAGTTCTGGAAGCAATTGAATAAGCAAGAACAGAAATATGTATACTTTATGGAGTGCAAAGTTGATTATATAATTGAATGAAAATTTGTACTCTTTTTTTTTATTGGCAAAGAAAATTGTACTTTCAACTCAGAAAAAAATATTTTTGAAATTAGGTACCTGTAAAATACCTGGAAGACCTGGCTATTATACTCTATTTTTGTGTAACAATATTAACATTCTATACAATGCATATGAAGGCAAGCATAGCAAACTAAACTCATAAAAATTTTGCTTGCTAACTTTTCCTTTGGATAATTAGGCTCTGACTAGGGTCTGAATTAGCAATCAGACCGACAGAAAACTGTATTGTTGTTGAGATTGAGACCCTTGATAATTGCAAACATTTGATTGCTACATCTTGTGCCTATTATACATGCTGATGCTGGCGTTAAGAAGATAAAAACCTGGTTTTCAAATACTTCTGTAAAAAGCAATAGATGGGTGTTTCTATTACTTTGGATGTTGTTTTATAGACAATATTTGGTCTTCACAATCTCAGTTGTGGTGCCAGGATTCGAGGATTACGGCAGTGGAGGAACTTGCTGAGGTAAAAAAATTGCTTCACAAAGAAACACTCTTAAGAAAAGCAGTTGAGGAGGAAATTGACGGTCTTAAAAGTCAGCTAGCTCAATCCAAGAAGTCAGAGGTATGTGTTATGTCTTGGAAGTTCGTAACTGTCCTTCGTTTGAGTTGGTAAAAATGTTAAATTTGGCATGCCAGGCATCAGGAAATTCTGAGATTTTAAAGCTTCGCAAGATGCTGGATGATGAGACACTCAAGACAGAGAAGCTTGAAGGGGAAATAGCAATGCTACAAAGTCAGTTGTTACAGTTGAGTTTTGAGGCTGATGAGGTACAGTCTTTTTTGGAATAATTAGTATGCTATAATTGAGGAGTCTTTTTAAGTTACTTTGAAGAGATACATGCTCTAATTTAATGAGAAGGTGCGATTATGCTCATGGAATTCTTAGTGTGAAGTTGGGATCTGAATTCTTATTTCTACCCTGCAAATATAACAATCACAGAAGTTGCCAAGTATTTTTAGCATGACATCAATTATCTAGAATTAATGGATACTGATTTATTATGAAATGTTAGGCTTGTGTAGTCTTATTCTTATCATATGGGTGATCACCTACAATGTTTATTGCATAGAACACTGAAAGATGCAACTGGTTTGTGTCTAGAATCTTAATCCTTAATATTGTGTGCTTTTCAGACAAGAAGAAACCTTGATAGGGGTGGGTCTGAAAAAACTGTTAGTGGTCTAGAGTCTCAAGTGTCTCAACTTAAGCATCCACAGCTCAGTGATTCAGGAAATGGGGAGAAGGCCTCAATAGCTAAACTCTTTGAACAAGGTAGAATTTGGTGCTTGGCACCAACAATATACTATTGTTTAACCGGCTTTATATTAACTTATCTTCTTTTGATTTGTTTTCATATTTTAATCCATTTTTTCTTTCAGTTGGACTGCAGAAGATTTTGTCGTTGCTTGAGGCAGAAGATGCTGATGTTCGAGTTCATGCTGTGAAAGTCATAGCAAATCTAGCAGCTGAAGGTGCCTCTCTACTTGTTTCCGAAAAGAACATGTTTTACAATCATTGCATTCCTAGTGCAATTAGAACAACCATAGTTTTAAATGTTGTTAGGCCATTGCACACTTCGAGCCTTGCTACTTGTCTATGTGTTAATTTTTCTTGCTACTGCACTTCCTGCCTGATATTGGTAACCCAGAAATGTCATGAAAGGGCTTTGTTGCTATTCATCACTGAGTAAATTAATTGGACGGTCACTTGCTGTTGTTTCACATGCACTTATAGTATTATTACTGCTTGGGGGTGTGCGCAACTTGCAACTGACAACACCTTTTCAGCATATTTTAATCATAATGGATTTAATGTTGAGGACTACTATTGTTTGTCATAAGAGAGAAATCGTTTCTTTTCTCATCATTTCTTAGCATTCTTTTTTAATTAATTATGCTATACTGGTGCAGATACATTTCCATAAATGTTACTATCACTTCTGAGATTTCCCATTTATGATTGAAATACTATTATGCAGAAGCAAATCAACAGAAGATTGTAGAAGCTGGTGGTCTTGCATCTTTGTTGACACTCTTGAGCAACTCTGAGGATGAAACCATACATCGAGTTGCTGCTGGTGCAATTGCCAATCTTGCAATGAATGGTAAGCAGTTTGTTGGTTGTTCTTGTTCAAATTATTGCAAGTTAGCAGGCAGTTTAGTTTCCTCTCATGACATTTTTCCATGTTGTATCAGAAACCAACCAAGAGCTCATAATGGCTCAAGGGGGCATACGTTTATTATCCATAACAGCAGCCTGTGCTGAGGATCCTCAAACCCTCCGAATGGTTGCTGGAGCCATCGCTAACCTTTGTGGCAATGGTGAACTTCTTGACTATTTTCTTTCTCAAGTTTTTGGCCTCAAGAGTAACCCCATAATTTGAAGTTTCACTTGTTTTGGTCTCTGGGATGTTTAAGTATTATATATAGCCACCAGCGAGGCTCTAAGTCAAATTAAGCTGCTTTGTCCAGATAAGTTGCAAATGAAATTAAGAGGAGAAGGTGGCATCAAGGCTTTACTAGGAATGGTGAGATGCAGGCATCCTGATGTCCTTGCACAAGTTGCTCGTGGAATAGCAAATTTTGCAAAATGCGAGTCAAGGGCGTCAACTCAAGGTAAGTACTTCAACAAGTGGCCTCAATGAAAAATGTGGTGCTCGGTTTATTTTTATGAAGATTATTTTCTCCACCTTACACAATAAACAATTAATTTAAAAGCATATCTATTGTAGAGTCAAGTGTCTAATTACATATGATGCCTAATTGAGGATAAGATTGAACAAATTATTGTAGGCGGTGCAGGAACTAAAAATGGGAAGTCACTTCTGATTGAGGATGGTGCACTTCCATGGATTGTACAAAATGCAAACAATGAAGCCTCACAAATCAAGCGTCATACAGAGCTTGCGCTCTGCCATTTAGCACAACACGGTAAGTTTGCTTCTACATTTAGACATTAAGCAATCTGTTGATCCTTAATTGAATGTCGTTTAAAGCCAAAGATGTCTTGAATTTACTGGTTGCAGAAGTAAATGCAAAAGACATGATTAGTGGAGGTGCACTTTGGGAACTGGTTCGCATCTCGCGAGACTGTTCAAGGGACGACATAAGAACTCTTGCACATCGAACCCTAACTTCTAGTCCTACGTTTCAATCTGAATTGAGGCGACTACGTGTAGATTATTGATGAATTTGTGGAGATAGTATTTGGCTCTGAAGAATTAGAGAAGAGCAGATCAATTTTAATTAATTCAATATTGCATTATTCCTCCTCCTAACAAGCAAGCCAGAACACTACTGCTAGTTTCATGTTGAAATTTTGTTATTGTTATTATTATCATTATTATAATTACTATTAGAAAAAAAAAAAAAAGAGCTTCATATTTGATGATTAAATTACTCTATTTAAATTATAAAAGCCAGCGAATGTCTTAGTTTGATAGCTTGTAGCTACTTTGGTGTATAAAGTTGTTTGTATATGAAATGAATAGGGATAACATAACATTCAAGTATTATTCTTGTAATCATTTGTCCTTTGGTGCAATTGTTCAGTTTTTTATTTCTGAGATTAATAATTTGGTAATGGCATAGCTCACCATCTGGCTAGAGCTACTCGTTGGGTGACGGATGAAGAGGAATTTATTGATTCCCGCCCTTGCCCTGTTGTATTAGTGATTCGATAGCCATTAAAAAGATTTACAAAAGGTAGAATAAATATGTTTGCTATGTAATGAAACAGTGAAACAGAAATTCGTAAATTTAGCATTGAGGATGTTGATGGAATGGAATAAAGTCCTCATGAAAACTACAGTTTAGCAAATGCAAGATAAGTTAGAGGGTGATGCGATAGTGAATAATCAATACAATAATGCCCGTATATTTGATTTGGAGTTATTATAGTGTAGTGGGTGAAGCTGAAAACAAAAAATGCAGAAATAGCCATAATTGCATGTCTAATACACTGATCTCATAACTTATACGTTATAAATTCAAAAGTCCAAACTTCACATCAGATTCGCATTCCTAGAAAATTAACAGTCTACATTGAACTTCCTTATCCGCTCTCTGCCACTTTTTATTTACAACCACTCACGTTTTTTTTTCCTTGCCTTGAATATATATATTTATGCAACGCAAGTGTAAGCTTTTATGATTTACCGTGATTTCCACCATCAATTGTAGTATGGCATTACAGTGGCGGACCGAACCCATACAACCAATTTGGCTCAATTTAATTTTGAAAACTGTTTATTGTGAATCAAATTACCAATAATTCACAATCACAATCGGTTTGGTTCAATATACATACGCGTCGTATTGGGTTCATGAAATTTGATAAAATTGGGGATCAACAAAATGAATCCGTGATCAACTTTTTGGTTCCACATAGGTTTTCAAATATCAGTGTAAGTACCAATTAATTAAAAATAACTTTAATTTTTAAACTGAAGGTTAACACAATTTAGTATAGAAGAAGACGTTATGAAACAAATTTTTTTTTAAGTTATAGGTCAACTTTTTGAATGCAGGCTTTTCATTTTTATGTGAAAATAATTATATTCATTAACAAAGCTGAGTTGGATTTTTGAATAATTGATTAAAAACTGAAAATGAAACAGTTTTAATGGTAGGTCCCTGAATTATATAATTACCCTAATCGTAAGAAAAATAAATACTCCCAGTCATTTTCATATTTTGTACACGAATTTAAAAATAATTAATCCACCTCAATTATATTAAACCCAATAAAATCTAATTAAATATTCTTCTAAAAAAATTAATAATATAATGTAATCATTACAATTACATCCCTATACTTTTCTATAATTAATATTTATATTTCATATTAAGTTTTTTTTTTTTTTTTTCTGAATAACGTATTAATTATTCTATTATTATTTTAGATTCATAACTAACTTATCGTAAATAAAGTTGTAAAACTTTAAAATAAGTCACCCGCATGTATAAGTAAAACAATAAGAACATAAACAATTTGATAAAAATTATACTCATTTGAATTTTATCCTAAACTACCATTTATTATGACATTTCACGAGATTATCTAACAATTGCTTTGCCATATTAAAAAAAGATTAAGTAAATATGAATTTTTCTACTTTCATTAGTGATTACTGATTAATTACCAAATTCTATAGACTTGCTAAGTTGTGTTTAACATAAAATGATTTTATGATAAAGTTTTAGAAATAAAATTCTGAGTCAAGGCTTAATAAGATTAATATACCAAGGAGCTTGCTTCATAAACAAAAATTAAGGTCATTTTTTATTTTTTTTTAGCTTGTTTGATTGTTTAAGGTAACTTTAATTGAATTTTTATTCACCTAAACCTCACCAAATGGTTTATAACTTTACAAAATATGAATTCAAATAGTTTTTTTTTTATTTTAAATATTATTTTTTAACAACCAAATAATTTTTTATGAAATTTAAAATTGAACAACCTCATATTACATAATAATGGAAAAGAAAACACATTTGACAAAGCATAAAGTTATTTTGATTTATAGCTCCTCTTTTTGCTAAGAAGTCTGCAAAAGTTAGTGAGATATATATATATATTTGACAGAAGTTAGTTCGTCAGATATTAAATATTTTAACAAATTTTGAAAAAAATTTTCATTCTAAATTCATAAAATTGTAAGAGTTTGAAGAATTAATTGTATTTAGTCAGATTTTTATGATTTTGAATGACAAAATTCAGAAATGCTACTAAGGATGAAGATTTATTAGAAGACATATTGATATTATTACACCAGCTTTAACGTGTATTAGGGCTCCCAATTCCCAAACGTAAACTTGTATTAAAACCAAAATTAACCTTTAAAATAAAAAAGGAAAAGAAAATTATTTACGCAAGAAACGACACATGCAGTTTTAAACTTATAATAATCAGATAATCATCATATCATCTACCAGCTTGTCGTTTTCATACGACAGGTGAAATTGAGATTCTGTCGTTTTCATTTCATACCAACGAACGTTATTATGCGTTTTGAAATTAGGAGAGAATGAAAATCATTTTAACAAATTTTTAAACTTGACTTTCTTGTCCTTTTTCAAATTAATATGCCTATCCGTGATTCGTTTTCATCCCACCAACTTTGTTTTTAAATGTATATATATAAAATGTCTCTTCTGCCAATGCCTAATTGGCTCCTTTTTCCATTTTGGATTAAAATTTTTTAAAATCAGTACTCCCTATTACTATATAACATGAGCTAGGTTTTCAAAATATATTAATACACAAATTAATGTATTGGTAGTAAGAGTATGAACGTTTTTACGTATATACTATTAGTGAATAAAACGGCACTAAACATGCATTCCTGGAAATTTCATATAAAGATAAAAATTGATAGCAATTTTCATGATGTATTAAAAGAATAAAGTATAATCTCTAAATAAATATTTTGAAACCAAAAACAATGTTACAAATTAGATTGATGCCATCGAGAATAGTTTCTCAGGTGAAATAATAATAATGTGTATGTATTATTTTATCTGTTTTGTACCATTAAATCCTACCTAAATACATATAAAGAGAGAGAAATTTAAAGATGTAAAACGTTTTTAAATTTGTTTTGGAAATGTCTGATAATAAATAAATTCCAATGTTTAGATCAACCAAATATGCCTAATTTGTTCAAGTAGGTGAGTGGCATTAAACATGCAAGCCTCAATTATAAAAACTTGCTCCATGTAATTAATAACAAGATATACAAAATACGTTGGGGAAAGCGACATATAAGAAAGCACAAACAATAACATAGAACACAATTTTTTTTTTTAATAAAATCAATAGAATACAGAATAGGACATGGTATAAAGTGTAGAGAATTAGGACATAAAATGCTAGACTTTTGAAGATTAATTAATGCTTAAACAAAACTCGCAACAATACTATAATCGAGAATTAATGTATATGTATAGTTTAATTATTAAGAATTTATTACATCTGATGAGCTGCACCATCAAAATCATCAAGTACTAGCTAGCTACTAAGTAACAGGTTGGCATGAAACCTACCAGAAAAAATTTAATTACTCATCAATCATGTAGAAGAAGACAGTTGGGTTGGGTTGAGTTGAGGTACAATAACCAAAATGAAAGAAAAGAAAAGAAAGCAAACCCAGAAAAGGAGCAGATGGAGATGATGAATCTGCTTACAGAAAGTGGGTTTGTTTGTTTGTTTATAGTCTACGGAAGCGTAATGGCTATGTGCCTTGGAAAAGAGCAGTGCACGTGTAAGTTAGAACCATAAGTTAAAAGAGAGTAGTTCTCATAGTATCATATATATATGATATGCCCATACCTCTGTCTGTCTGTGCTTCTCGTAAATAGTTTACCACCTTCTTGCCTCCTCACTCCCTCCTTTGACCTTTTCTAACTCTCCGTCTCCATCCATACTATATACTCATTGCATTTTCACTCAATTTTCCCATTTTGTGACTGTTATTCTAAATCAATCTCACTTTTTCTTTACTATTTAGACCCTCGTGTGAAAATATAACCAATCAAATTATTATTATTTTTACTTATTTTAGTAAAAAAAACAAAGTGTAGTATCAATTCTATGAAATATATATAAAATTAATATTCTTGCCAATTATTTGGAAACACAAAAAATATGTATGCTTCTATATATCCTTCAAATCTATCTATATTTATATATATATGTGCTTACCATAATATATACTATTTGTCCCTTATGGTACAATGCCTACTTCAGCTTCTTGCAGGAAATATGCAACGAAAGTATCCATTGCTTGATGAGAGTTTTCAAATGTTTGAAATGTTCTTATAATTGAATTTTTCTAAACAAGAGACAAATTAGGGTATCTCTTATTATCATAAAACAAAAACAAATTAGATAATGACAATTCTGAATGCAACTCATCAAAAGAAGACTCCTCCATTGTTGTAAAGAAGAAGAAAATTGTAGCAGAGACTATGATATCAAACACATTATTTGATGATTCAATCAATTTTTTTTTTTTTCAGTTCACATAATTGAATCAAACTCACCTTAAGAATCAATCATCAGACATGTAAAATAGTAATGATAATCATTAAGCGAATAATAATAATCATGATCAAATGCAATTAAAGCAGCTTCAAGCAACTCCTCATTTATAAAAAAAAAAAGAATTAAAAACCTGATGATGAAGAAAAATGCTGAACAACCCAAATTTCTCTAGCTAGCTAGCAATAGCAATTAATTAAGTCTGTAATTCCTCACGGAAAAAAAAAAAAAAAAAAAGCTAATTAAGTTGCTGCTGATCGAAACTGAAAGCTAATACAGTACCGTTTTAATAAATCTTTGACAATTTGGTTAGTAAGGAGGTCGAGCACCAGCACCACCGCCACCGGTTGCCCAATAAGCCTCAGTCGGTAACTGAATAGAGTTCAACAGATTTGGCTGCAACCCATGAAATAGCTGAGCATTTGGTTCACCTAAAACCTGTTGCGTCGGTTGTTGACCCACCGCTCCGGGAGACCCAATTCCGCCTCCTTGCAAAGGTAACTGTGGATCTTCCTCTTCTAATGGAAGCCTTTCATAAGCTGCGTTACTAAAAGAAGCTGCCATAATAACAACAGGACCTGATGCAGTTAACGTACCCACAACACTTCCACCTACTACTTGGCCTTGACCTCCAGCTAAGTAAATAGTCAACCCCGTCGCAGCAGGCGGAGCAGGCGGTGGTAGAAAAGATCCAGCAAGTGATAATATCTCAAATCTACCATGTAAAGTAACAACTGCACCGGGCGAAGCGGGTTGCCGAAGAGTAACATTAGTAACAGTACCAGTTCCGCTCATGATAGAAACCCCTCTTTGTCTTCTTCTTGCAAATGTAGCTACACTTTCAACAATATCACACCCATCTGCAACTTCCATTAGATGAGTACGTAAAGCGTTTGCGCTGTCTCGGGTTATGATAATCGGGGGTTTCGGTTTGTTCTTGGATCCGGCCGGTCTTCCTCTAGGTCTTCTTGTTATTTCGCCTGAACCGCCTCCTCCCATTAGTTCTTTGCCGTCGCTGTTATTCCCTTCGTCCCTTTCGCGTTTCTGAGACTTGTTAAGACCGGCGGCGCCGCTGCTGCTGCCGCTTTGTTCGTCCTCGGAGTTGTTGTTGTTGTTGTGTTGCTGTTGATGGTGAGAAAATTGATGGTGTAACTGGAAATCTCTGGTATGGAAAGGCGGTGGAAGAGAATGACCGTGAGCCGTTACTGGATCCATATTGGGTTTGGATTGTTTGTGTTTCCCTTTTTTGACTAAATTTTTTTTGACCTAATCAAATTTGCTAGAAAGAAATCAAGAATTAATGGAAGCACAAAAACAAAAGTAATAAGCACTAAACGTTAACGCTTGTGGTGAAGGAAAAAAAATATTAAAGAAGAAGGTACAGTGGAAACAGAAGAATTAAAATAAACAATAAGAAAGAAAGAAAGAATTCCTTGATCTTCTTCTTTCGACTGCAAATACTGTGGGGAGGGGCGGCTTTCTTGGATTCTTGATGCTTAGCCTAATGAAAGAGAATTGTTGATTTCTTGGGGTATTAGGTACCGAGAAAGGGGAACATGGGTGGATTATTGGTGTAAAGCACCAAAATTAGAGCTGAATTCAAACATATATTTAGCAGAGAAGAAGAAGAAGTGGGGTAGAGAGAAGATAGATAGATGGGTATAATGGAGTTGAGTTTAAGGTTCTTTTGTATACCGATTGGGTTTTTTTGGGTTTGGTTTAGGGTTGAGAAAGAGAAGAAATAGGGGAGAGATGAGTTCGGTTCGGGTTTGGTTTTGGGTTTAGTTGCGTGCGTATGGGCGGTGGATCGGTCCCCACCATTCTTCTCTCTCTTTATTTGTCTCCTCCAGCACTCCACGTTCTCTTTCTCTCTCTTGTTTATAAACTCATTATTCTTATATTATGATTTTCTTAACTTAATTAGTCCTTATCTCCAATCTTCAACATCTTTACCCTTTCTTTTTTTGTCGTTTTAGATGAAATTAAGTGAAAACTGAGATGAATTAGCGTATAATTTATGGGAAACACTTCGATTAAACTCTATTTTCAGCTTATTTATGGACCGGATCTATAAAACATTAGTAACAAATCTAAATATTACTCATTTTGCTAATTAGGATGGGTTTAGTTGCTTTATTATGAAAAACTTCAATTTTGACCAATTATATTTGATCTCTTAGTGGTTTTTTGTTTACATTAAAAAAAATATTACTCATTTTAGCATACAAATAGCATGGTTTAATAGTTAGAGCTTTTATAATTATAATTATATAATAAAACAATGGTTTATATCTCTTCTAAACATGGTGCAAATATATGTATATCCCTCTAAAAAGATATTACTCTTTAAACTTGTGTGTCTACTTATATTTATACTTATAACAAATTATAATATTTAGTGGGTAATGTATAGATGATTCGTAATTAACAAAAAGTAAAATGATATAGGTGCTATCAAATCCTCTTTCCCATCAGAAAATAAAAGGTAATATTACTAAATAATTAAAATTTAAATTTTCGATAACTCTATCTCAACAGAATTTTTAACTCCAAATTGTACATCAAACATATTTAAAAAATGGACCGTTTAATTTGATCTATGAATATAGATTAAATTGCTAAAACTTTAAATGTGATTTATGAATAATTCAAAAATAAAATAACAATCATTTAGTGTAATTTATTGAATTTATTCTGTTTGAAATAGAGTTAAAAAACAATACATTTTTTTATTGCTATCTAATTATAAAACTGAAATTAAAAAAAAAAAAGTGTCATAAATTATTAGCATGGTCTACAGAAGAAGAAGAAGAAGAAGAAGAGGAGGAGGAGATGTGATGCATGTTGTAGAAACAGAAATCAAATAGGTGAGAGTAGCCCAACCCTCACCCACTCATGGAACCTCCAAACAAGACCCACCACACCACATATCATATGCCTCAACATCCTATTTCTATTTCAGTTTCAATGTTAACGTTACGCTCCTCATGTTTCATACAAATGACACGTGTCTCTTCCCCCGCTCCTTCGCGGTCTATTTCTATGGATCTTCACAGTATTTGTCATTTATGACCCTTACTTTCATTTCTTCCCCTTTTATTACCTCTACTATATTATTATAATAATTTTTATTCAATTTCTACTATAACATTATACGTAATAATATATTTTTTCATTAAATTATAATATGTTTCCTCTCAGCAATACAAGTAAAAAAAAACATACATTAAACGAATTATATTAGTTTTATTGCATCAAATTCCAACGACATTGTATATCAATTTCAGTATTCAAACCATTTTTGTTCTACGGAAATGATAAATTAAATCTTTACATAATCAGATTCTATTAAATGATTGGTTGATTGGTACTAATGATTGTAATTATTTATCCGCCCATCTAATTTTTTTAATTTAAATTATCTGGTTTCTCTAGTAACTAATCAATTAATTTTTTTTTAAAAGCAACTAATCAATTAATTATAAACTAAATAAATATAAATTATTGTCATTATACAATAACATACAGCTTCATGAAGTATAAAAACAAAAAATATGTTTCGGTTGGTTCATTAATTATATAATTTTTCCATTATAATTCTTCTTTAAATTATTACTCTTTATTTGTCAAATTTTCATAAGAGTACATGCAACTAATTAATTAGATAAATAAAGTCCCTTATTTCAATGAGTCTAAAATATGTTTGATAATTAATTAAGTATTTAATTTAAAAATTAATTTTGAATTTTTTTTTTTTTAAATTAACTACGAGTTATTCTGTAATGGGTCCAATTATGTACAGTACTTTAAGCTATACTCATAAATTAAGATATTGGTCTAGTTAATTAATATTACCTATTTCTGTCTGTATTGTGAAAAAAAAAAGTACATAGTCTAATTAAGAATTTGAGTTGCCAAATAGTGAAAATGATGAGTTAATTTTCTAGTTAATTAAGCTATTCATCGCAAGATTTGATTTTGATTTAACTAACTAATAAATAATAAAATTCTTAATTATTGTAGCAGCCATAGTGGACTTGCTATTGACATATTTAACTGAGGAAAATACTGTAAAAGTTATTTAAATTTTTGTTATTTTATAATGGAAAATTATAAATAATCTCATTAACTTTGTTACCCACAAAAAGAATTAGGGTCTACGCCATGTGTTATTCAGTTAAGATGATTCTACATTATTTGATAAAACTTATTTATATAGGCATTTACCTTAGATTACAAGGAATCTGCTTCCTATTCAAAATCTACTTCCTAATTCTGATGATACTCGGATTGTACCTCAATACTAATGGGTCTGGACTAGACGACCCGTGTTATAAAAGTCACGTAACAAGAGTATCCGAGTATGATGAGTCATTTATGGTTGTGGCAACTTGCTCGTTGTTCTAATCTGGTGCCAAAACGTTCAGGGCGAACTCATCATTTTTCAACGAGCTCAAGTTGCACTCTGCAACTTTCTACGAGGTGCTTTTCTGAAAACGAGCTTTTTCTACATCCTTTGGTAACCTTAAAGATCTTACGGGCTATTCCTTTTACCAAAAAATATTGAGCTTATAATCAGGTTTCCACTTCCTTATAATATTCCTCTACCTACTTTAAAATTTTTTAAATCTTTGTCTTTGTTTCAAATAAAGAAGAAGGGATGTTGATGTGCATATCCTAACTATTAAAATAGAAAGAACTATGCACTCTTTAAGGTAGAACTCCTAGTTTATATCGGCTCTGTACCAGAGGAGCAACCTTACCTAAGCACCATGCACTTATCACATCTTCAAATACTCATCCTCCTACTCCTTTGAATAGCCAAAATGACGAGCCTAGATTGATTCATTGCACAAAATCCTAGTCAGGGTGTTGACAGGGATTTGATGATCCAACTTTCAAACATGCTCACCCAAAACATTCTTCAGAGGGCTACCATGCCTGCGTTGAACTAGCTGGAGTGTTGGTCCTCTCATTATTATTCGATCCAATATTTCTTCTCCTATACGTTCCTACTGGTGGCAAAGCATGGAAGGGGGTTTTGTTACTGATAGGTTGTTGTCTAATGACCTTATGAAGGAGTTCTAGCTTTCAAGTAATGTTGAGGACATGGAAGCAAGAAGCATCGAGCAACTTTTCGAAGACAATGCAAGGCTAGTGTAAGTCTTCTCTTGTCTTTATTCTTTCTCCCTCCCCCTTTTAGAATAAGATGTTAATTTAATATCAAAAGAAGAATTGAAGAAGAAGAATCAATTAAACTTGTTATTTCTATCAATCTTTATACAGTTTATATATAGGTTTATACTGTCCTAATACTAACAGGAAACAAATTGTAATCTCTTGAGGAAACTGATTGTAATCAAATCCTTATGTTAATAAAATTATTTTTCCTTTTTTTGTTTCTTCCAACTGGCATTCTTTCACTCCCCCTCAAGTTGGACCATAGGATCTTCTATGCCCAACTTGACCAAATAACGATTAAACATAGTTCCAGGAACTGCTTTAGTTAGAATGTCTGCCAGTTGACTTTCAAATTGAACAAACGAAAGACATATACTTCTATCTTCTAACTTCTCCTTAATGAAATGTCTATCAACTTCCACATGCTTTGTTCTGTCATGTTGCATTGGGTTCTCTGAGATGCTTATTGCTGCCTTGTTATCACAGTATAACTTATAGACAGTATTCGGAGGGAAACCTATTTCTGTCAGTAGTTTCTTTATCTAACAGTACTTCAACCAAACCACGGACAATTCCTCGAAATTCTGCTTCAGCACTAAATAAAGCTACTACTTTCTGTTTTTTACTCTTCCAAGTAACCAGATTGTTTCCAACCATTGTAAAAAACCCTGAAGTTGACCTTCTGTCAATAGGATTCCCTGCTCAATCTACATCAGTAAAGGCCTGTATATCCAAATAACTGTTTCTCCAGAATAAGACCCCTCTCCCAGATGAACCCTTTAGGTACCGAATGATTCTGAAAACTGCTTCTAAGTGTTCAACCTGTGGTTTATGCATAAACTGACTCACAACCCCAACTGCATAGGCAATATCTAACCTAGTATGAGAGAGATAGATAAGTTTTCCAACCAATCTCCGGTACTGTCACTTATTTGTTATCTCACCTCCTTCAGTAATCCTGAGTCCATAATTAACCACCATAGGCGTTTCAACTGCTTTGCAATCTAGCATTCTTGTTTCAGCCAATAGATCCAAGATATATTTCCTTTGGGAGATAAAAATTCCTTTTTTTGACCTAAGAATCTCAATTCTTAAGAAATATTTAAGCTTACCTAGGTCTTTCATCTCAAACTCTTTAAAGAGTTTATCTCGCAAGGCTGTAATTTCTCTCTGATCATTTCCTGTGATGATCATATCATCTACATATATAATAAGGCAGGTTACCAATCCCTCTCTTCTTTTCAAAAAAGTGTACGGTTAGAGTTGCTTTGGTGATACCTATACCTTTTCATAGCAGAGGTAAATCTTTCAAACCAAGTCCAAGGAGACTGTTTTAAGTCATACAATGCCTTCGTAAGCTTACACCCTTCTTGGAATTTAAAGTTCTCTGTAAAACCTAGTGGAGCTTCCATATAGACTTCTTATTCTAGATCACCATAAAAGAAAGCATTTGTCACATCAAACTGATGTAAGGGTCAGTCTTTATTTGCTACTACAGAAAATATTACCCTGATGGTATCAATTTTAGCTACTGGAGAGAAAGTCTTTGAATAGTCAATACCATATGTCTGAGTTAATCCTTTAGCTACTAGTCTAGCTTTATACCTCTCAACTGTTCCATCTGCTCTATGTTTAATGGTAAAAACCCATTTGCAACCAACAGGTTTTTTTTCCGGTTGGTACCCTACATTTCTCCCAAGTACAATTCTTTTCTAGAGCATTCAACTCTACTTCCATTTCCTGTCTTCATCTGCAATCGTTCTGGGCCTTAAATCCTCTTGCAATTCTGGATAAGCTTCCCCTTACTAGGTTAGCCATCGGATACCTCGAATTACGAGGCTTATATTCTAATTTATATCTCTTAGGTGGGACCCCTCTATTCCTTCTAGGAGGTAGAATATATCTATCAGTTTGTGGTTTTTCCAAAGCTACAGGATTAGTAACAGAAATATCATATGGTTCTTCCAAAGCTGCAGAGTTAGTACCAAGAATATCCAAAGAAGGTATTTCTGAGTAAGGATTACTGACCTCAGGCGAAGAAGATATATTATTCATTGGCACTGTGGCTTTTTCAGACTATTCTATGTTATCTGAAGTCGAACTGGTGGAACTGTCTACTTCAACTGTTGGAACAACTTCAGGCAGGACTGGACTTGACATCCAATTTAATGGGTCAACCATACTAGATTTCTCCCCCTAACCACTCAATTGGGTGTAAAAATAATATTCAGTTTCAAGAAAGTCACAGTCCATAGTGGGAAACGAATTGTAATCCCTTGATGAAACTGATTGTAATCAAATCCTTATGTTAATAAAATTGTTTTTCCTTTTTTTTTCTTCCAACTGGCATTCCTTCATAAGAGAAAGCTAAATTTGTGCTATTATTTCAGTTTGACAAACTGCTACTAGGCTTTGATGTTCCTTTCAAGTGGCTCCGTAGGGAGGTGGAGGAGAAAGACAAAATCTTAGATTCAAAGTGTGCTAAATCTTTTGTTGATATTTAGGAGAAGCAATCAATTGCAGACAGTAAAATGCAGGATATCGTAGGTCTCCAAAATAAGACTGAGGAGCTTTTTACTCAAAAGTTCACATTAAAGCAAAGTAACTGATCTCTACGACAAGAAGTGCACGATTTAAAGGAGCAAAAAGTGTCTTTAGTGACCCAACTTACTTCTTCCCAAGGAGAAAATATGGCACTTCAAACCAAGTTGTAGGCTGCTAAAGAGGAACGATTGCAGTTCATTCATAACTATATTATTTGTTTTAAAGAAAAGCTGCAATGTGCGTGTTAAGAGCTCTTTGGTGGCAATTTTCCTTCCTCTCCAAGCTCTATTTGATGAGATGGAAGCAACCATTCAAGCATACGACTCTGCTGCGTGAAAACCAGACCATTTAAGACTCCCTCCAAGATCAAGCTATCGAGAATGTCATCCCTTGTTAAATATTTAAACTTTATATAATTTGTAATTTGTATGTATGGGCTTTTATTAATTTTCATGTCATATTATAAATTTTTATGCTTAGACTTAGTAATGTATAATTTAGAAAAATTAAATATATATATATATAAATTAAATAAACTAAAGTTTTCAAATTTTTCAATTAGATACCATATAAAACATGTATTAAATCGTATATGCTTATTTTAAAATCAACGTTTCTCTACTGAATATTTGACTTTTATATGGTCTTTTCAAGTGATCAATAAAATGCGAATGTATTAACGTACCGCATTTGATTAACTATACAGAATATTAAAATATTTAATTTGTTATAAAAAGTTACTTAAATGGACAAAAATTATTTACCAAAAATGGTTTTGGCGTTTTGATTTGTTGAAATTTTTTGAAAACTTGTTAACATACGTAGTCATACCAGCTAAATACTATTTAACTATAACAAAAAGGAAAAGTTAGTGGAGTTCAGGGTCTAGCCAAGTGGTTTGCGCTGTATTGTGATCTATTAGTCACGAATTTGAATTTTCATTTAAACGTATGTTGATAGGAGAGGACCACTCCTATTACAGTCCATGGATTAAATCCATCAGTTAAAACAAAGAATGAGGAGAGAGAAAGAAGAGAAATGTAAGAAAAGGAAGAGAGTGGGTGGGTAAGCAATATATGCATATGGGGAAATGGTTTGACCGCATAATATGAATATCCATCGAGACAGAGTGTTGTGAAGTTTATTAGGTTAAGGAGAGAAGCAGCGGCAAAAGCAAGCAATAGAAGAGATGAAAAAAGCGTGGGTTTCGCTGACAACAAGCCAGGCCAGGCCACCTTCTTCTGCCTACACGAGCGCCGGAGAAACTGCTGCCCAGCCCCTTCGACCTCATCCATACCCTTTCTCTACGCAAACCCATATTTCATTTCTATTTGTTTTCTTTCCAAAGATGCTCTTTGTCGGCTTCATGGCATTGGTGGCCCCCCCTTCTTTTGTCTTTTCTTTCTTCCCACCTTCGTGCTCATCATAGATCAGATCCATTTTTTAATTATATGATTCGAAAATGTGTGTTCTTCAACCATTTTTAGCACTCATGTTCTTTTGTATTTCATTCAATCGTTCTCTACACTTGATCATGTCAAGCCCATCATGCATGTTTTTTACTTACATACATACTTGCATTATGTAAAATCCCATTCATGTGAGTGTATTGTTAAATATTATTAACAAAATAATAATAAATTAAATTTAAATACCAACTAGTGCATAATCGAGTGATACATATTATTGTTCTAATTTAACCATCAATTTAAACTTCAAACTTTGTATACATATTATTATTCTAATTTAACCATCAATTTAAACTTCAAACTTTGTATGCGTAATATTAAAATTCAATAAGAGAAATTAGTGGTAAATATAAAAATTTAGTTTGAACTAATTTTATGTGCAGAATAATATCATCATCATCACTATTATTATGGAAAACAGAACATCGTTAATTTTTTCTAATTAAATTTATAAAATATGATTATGGCAAAAACCCTAGTAATGTGTTATGTTGGAGATGAATGATCTTTGTTTTAGAAGGTCGGAGGAGAGTCGTGTAAATTGGTTAGATGATTATTATTGACAGATTAAATTCCATATATGTAATATTGAAATTTAATTTATTTATGTAACGTCACATCTAATTAATTTTCATTTTTAAACAATTTTCCATTTTGGAAGGTGCAACAAATTATTAATCATCCAAACAAGCCAACTTTCTTAATTAGCTGAAGATTATATTTTATTATTTTTTATCAATTTTTTTTTTCTCTTTTACTCACAAGTGGACTTGATTCTTGTCTGATAGAAACGTTTTTTAATCTTTTTTAAAAAATTAATCTCCTCGGTAACAAATGAAAAATACTGCGACAAATATAAAAAATACTTAATATTCCATAATATTATCTATTATCTTGATAACTTTGAATAATAATAATAATAACTCAATCTTACGTTAGATTTAAGATTTTATAATATAAACAAAACCTAAAACAATAAATCTTTTTTCTTTTATTCTGATGTTGACTTCCTTCTTGTATTCACGGATAAAGATAGCACATATATAGTCAATGCAAATCTTCATTGACTTTTTTTTAGCAAAAATTAAAATTAGGGCAACTATAATTATGTAATTCATTTATAAGGCATATGGAGAATGAAAACAATTAAGAACTCAATTATAAAGGTTATATATGGTACGTTGGTATTGTATGTATATATATATATATATAATGATAAAAGAAAATTATCTTTCTATCATTGCTCAATTTAACTATTTCAAGATAATTAATTAGTATGCAATATAATATGTGTTAATTAGTACTATGTTCTATTAAAACTATCATTGTTTTAGTAAAATATATATTATGTCTTTGTCTCGTGTTTGATCATTAGTATTACACTTTAGAAAAAAAAGGAGTTAATTAAATTTTGTTAATAATTGCTTGAAAATTTTCCAATATGAGGTAGTATATTATAATATAATGAAAATTTTGTCTTTCTGGTTAGGTAATGGCCGGCCTTATAATTTTCTTGGAAATAATAGAAATACAGAACATAACCCCCAAAATAATTGAAATGCAACAAAACCATGTTGAAGGCCGGTCAACGGAGTATTTAATTTAAATTAATAATGTCTTATATGTAAACAATGGATGCTAAGTGGGTTCTATAAAAAATTAGAGAAACAAACAAATTAGCAGCCAAAAGATTACTGCTCTTATTGCTTTAATTTATACCTTGTGGAGATGGAAAAATGCCTTTTCTCCCCCTTTCTTTCTTAATTAACCCACTAATCAATAAATTTGACTTCCATACTTACTTAATCATCCAATTAGAATTCAGATCAAAAAACTTAAACTCACTTCAATAACACATGATTCTACTATCATTGGTCCGTCTGTTTTTGTTTTTTCCAATAATTAATTAGCTCATTCATAGTTAATCCCTCCAATTGATGTAAATTATTATTATAAATACCAACCTCAATGAAGTTACAAAATAAATTAATTATTTGAGTAATATTAGGAATTCAATCCTTACTTTATCAAACACTAATCCTTCTGACTATCTTATTAATGACTCAAATAATTAATATTAATAAATATATACTTAGTATTTGTTTTATAAACACTTTCTTATAACACTTTAACTATTTCAATTACTGCAAAACAAAAAAAAAAAAAAATAGAATTACTTAAAATTATTTTTGTTTTGTATATTTAAGTTGTGGATTCCCTAATCTAAGACTTTCCATTCAAATTCACGAGTATTGATATGATTTGTCTTTTGTCACAACTTAGAGATGAATGTTCATCCCTCAAAGTCCTTCTAAACAATGTTTAATTCACAGGTTGAAAATGCATTAATTGCATCTAATTATCCGAATCAAGAAATTCAACTTTTAACTTAAAATTTCATACATTTTCAAAGATTAAATTATGTTTATTAAATTAATTTGAAGCTCCAAAGATCCAAATTAGATTATGTTCGATAATAGTTTTATGAATAACTTTATACTTTTAGTGTTCCTAAAATTACTTTTGTGAAAAATTAAATAAAATTAGATTAAAATTTTATCCAAACCACTACAATATTAAAATTAAAATTAGAAATAAGAAAATCCAAACAAGACCTAAGCAGAAAATGACAAGTTAGTGAAAAATGAAAATGTGGGGTCTTCAAGAAAGGCAGGCTCTTACCTTGAGAAAGAAGAAGTTGTGGAAAATGATGGAGATGAATACAACTACTTAGAAACTAACAAACACCCTTTAATCTTAGTGCCTTAATCACATCTTCTTCTCCTAATTACTTAATTAATTATTATTAAACAACAATCAAAGTCCATTACTAAACAAACCCACCATTATCATCTTCTTCATTAAACAATCATATCTTAAATATTCATTTTTGCCTTAAACAAATCAAACCCCATGTGAAAGGCACCTTATTGCCTCGAATCTATAATATTTTTGGCACGTCTTAGCTTTCTCATAAAAAGTCCTCTCTTTCTTTCAAGTTCAAAGCCTGTCTTTTGTTTCCATTTGCTTAATCTCTTCAGAACTAGTGACTAGCCTTTCACATGTAGTGGGATTAATTTAATTAATTACTTCATTATTTTATTAATCAAAGAGCATAAAACTGTTAATTAGAGACTAAGCAAACGACGCGTAAGGCACCCACGTGATCAAAGGTCAATAGGCTATATTTGTGGAATCTTGATCCAATGTTAAACCTCCAAGATTAGGTTGTTCTCACTGTTTCTTTGTTTATACAAACTTGCTTAAGCTAAAAATTAAATTAGCTTAATAAGAAACCTTTTCTACACTTTTAATTAAATTTTCTTAATGAAATCACATCATTAGGTTATTGAGATTCAACATATAATACAACTAACAACCCTTTTAAATATTGTCATAATTTCATGGAGTGTGTAAATATATTACTAATATAATTAAATATCTTAATGTGACTTTAAAAATTGCCATGGATTCATTAAACCTTGAACTCATTTTTTAAAATTATAACCACTACTTTTGGAAAAACTTTTACTTTTAATTTAGCGTTTTAGTGGAATTACCAACTTTTTTTTTTTTTTTTGTCTCTGCAGAGAGAAACATTTTCTATTTTTTTTTTTTTTCAGAAAAATAGTTACTTTTATGTTTTGTCAAACTATACCTAATAATCAATTATTAAGTGGTTATAAACTAGTTGTCAACTTTATATAAACTATTCTTTCCCATGATATTTCTTATTATTTTTTGCTTAAAAATCTTTTTAACATTTTATTTTTGTAGATGAAATTTATTTTTGTTAGTTATCTGGTAAAAGTTTCTTGTGGCTCCTAAAAATAATCACAATTTGAATGTACGACATCTCTAAATCGTATTTCCAAAATTATACACAGATATCAATGTTTGTATTGGACAAAAAGTAAA
Source organism: Croton setiger (assembly GCA_948099555.1). Lineage (NCBI taxonomy): Eukaryota > Viridiplantae > Streptophyta > Magnoliopsida > Malpighiales > Euphorbiaceae > Croton > Croton setiger. The sequence continues at coordinate 57,594 of CANUEY010036232.1, forward strand.
TCTCAGCACAAATCCTCCTTTGCAAGTGGTTTGCTTAGTATTCTGATGCAAACAAGGATTTTGTTAACGAACGACTTAGTCATATGGAAAGAAAGAATTCAAAGTAAAAATAATAAGTGAATATTTTAAAGCCAACTGAAAAGCATGTATTAATAGTTCCTAATATTTTAATTCCAAATTCAACAACCAAAATTATTCGTACGAAAAGTGGAAATGATTAATAAGGTGATTATTGGGTGAGGCATTAATTAATTTTCAATATCAAGAAGAAAATTTTGAAGTCAAAAATATATATAATAACAAAAATGTTGGGTTAAAATAAATAAGAAAAATGAAATTTTCCAAGAAAATGTGATGTGAACCAATTAATTAAGCATTCAAAGTACCTTAGCAATGATGTGATGTCCAAAAATCTACGAATTTGCTATCTAATTGGGTGTTTAAAATAAGTCAAGTTTGAACTGAAACCAATAATAAATAAATAATTTCCTTTTTCCCTCTTAAAAATTATTTATTCAAACACATAAATCAAACCAATTGGTTGCTATGTAATAACAAGAATTAGTTGTATGCATCCCAACAAATAAAATAGCCATCTAAAAACAGGATTGCTGCCTAAAAGTGAAACTTTATACTTGCAAATTATATAAAACTAATATAAATATAAATAATTAACCCTAGAATTCTGTTCTAAAGTGTGATTGATTAGAAGAGGCATTTGTCTTTACAAGTGTACTTAATTATATATAACTAATCTTGGAAACAAATTAATAGTTGCATTAAGAACTACTACCATATGCTACATGATTTTAATACAAAAATCAACTTGGAAATTGAGCTAATAATTATAAATTACAATATCTCCTCCATTAAATTAAAATTTTCAAAAGGTTTTCAATCTATATACATATACTAATTAAAGTAGTCCATATGCTTAAGTTAAGGTAGTTGTCTAATACTAATATTAGATTAGATAGAAACTAAATTAAATTACAAAATGTACGCATCACAATTGTACGGCAAGAACAGATAATATATATTCAGACAAAACTGATAACTTTGAGACAATTACATATATATAATTTGTAGATTTTTATTTTTATTATTAGTTTATCCTTATAGCAAAGCTAAAGTGCCTTTATTTTAATTTTGAGATGGAGTGGATTCTAATTAAATAAATACACAACCCTAAAAGATCATCATAACAAAAGGGCCTAATAGCTTACTAATTAATATTTTAAGTTGAGAACAATCAAAATAAAAAATTTTAATGTTGGGTTAGTGGATAATGCATATATACTATATATATTTCTTTGTTGTTTAGGCATCAATTCCTCCTCCAATATTTGAGGAATAGAGTAATTATTATTATCTAAAGAGATAAATTGCAACCCATTTAATAATAATAATGATAATATCTAACCAACAAATAAAAATCCAACTCTTAATAATAAAAGTAAAAATTCCCCCTCTCTCTATATTTCCTCTATCTCCTCTCTAGAAGTGGTTTGTGGCTGCCGCCAGTGCTTTCATCGGTGGTGGCCATCTCTGGTTATGGTTCTCTTAATTTTAGCTTTAGGTAGTGCTGGTCTGTTGGTGGAAAAAGAGTAGACCTGGCATGGAGTTTGAAGATTTTCTGACAGGATTAGTTAGAAGACCGATTGATAGTTGATGTGTGGCTATATCTAGTCACCGAGTGGAGCGATCAGAAGTGAAATCTACTTATACTTCGTCAATTCCGCTGGATTCTTTAATTTTTATGTTAGATTTCTTAGTTGTCATTGTTAGATATCATGTTTTTTTTTTTTTTTTTCATCAATAGAAATAACAGTTGGTTCTAACAAAAATCGAATAATATTAGTACCTAGTGATAGTGTTAGTATTTTGAGATCAAATAGTATTGAGTTCGATACTCGGACTTTAAAAAAAAATTATAATTACTAAGTATAAATTAACAGCTAATGTGGATTTATTTAATTGTCACTCACTGCTGAACACTTAGCAAAATGTTAAAGAATGTTTGTGCTGTCAACTCTTCTTTTGCGCAACATTCTGCATTCAAATAAATTTTTAGGTTATAATTAACAACTCTAGAAATGTTATTCGTTGGCCCATAAATATAAATATATGGCAATGGAAATGCTTTTTAATTAATTAATTCCATTTCATTGGTAGAATCATAATTAAAATTAAAATATAGGAGAAATCTAAAAATGTTTAGGTGGACTTTTCAAAAAGAATTTTAGAAGGCAAATGCATGTGTTGAAATTCAATTTTATTTTAGACGTGTCTTTTTTAATAAAAACAAATTTATTATATATAAAATAATAAATAATTTTACTCGGATTGCCAAATATGAAAACTAAAGTTTAACTAAATATACATAAACAAAATGTTACTTTTTCAACTTTATTATAACAAAACGTAAATAAATTTGAAATATTAACTAAATATTATTTTCTATTTTGTTTCTTCTTGTATTAGTAAGTATGCTTATTAATTTATATATAAAAATAAATATGTATATTTACTTATAACTAACAATTGATATTGGCATTTAGTTAATATGTTAAAATAAAAATAAAATAAATTGCCATTTAATATAATTTTCTATAATTTTATAGGTCGGTTTAAATCAACAATGTTTTCAAAATACATTTAAAAAAAACTACTTTTAAGAAAATCACTTTTTAAAAATTTAGTATAATTAAATATTAATAATTTTAAAATATTAGATAAATGTCATATTTTTCAGTATGTTATAAAAAAGGACACGTATGTTAAAAAAATACATGTAGTTCCATGTTTTTCTACCAATAAATATTTATATTTTTCATCAGTATTAAAAAATGGTTAATATTTGAAAAAATATGAAATTTAGTTAACATGTTAAGATATGTGATATTTACTAAAAATAAATTTTAAAAAATGAAATTTATTATAATTTTCCAAAGAAAAATTAGAAAGCCCAACAAAGACTTTGGTGAGTTGGTTTAAGCCGAAGGCAGCAGAGCCCAAAGCAAGTTGGTCCAACAACCATTTCTGAAAAGAAGTCAAATTCATATATTTTAGATATATACTTACAGAGCAACTTGTAACATGTAGAGAGATTGGTTTTCCTTGCAGTGCTTTATTTTCAGAAACTTGTTGTTTTAAAAAATCTGTAACCAAGACCACACCATTCACTATATATATATATATATGTCAATGTATTGATAAGACTTAAAAAGTGTTATTCAGTAACTAGTTTTGTACAGAAAATTTACAATTTTTTTCCATATTTTTACATAATGATCAATCAGCCGACACTTCCAACAAAAAATCCGACAAATTCCTGTGATTTTTTTTTGTTGACAATGTATTAATGTGAAAAAGAGGACTAAATGGATCTGTATACAGTATTTTGAATTTAGAAGCAATTTGGCCCAACAATTAATTTGTCTTTAATGCTCCAGCAGTTAATTTATCATCAAAGTTGTATTTTTCTGTTTCTCAATTGGTTTTGTTGTTAGATTCGACTGGGTTTTTTAACAGCAGAGGTGGGTGACTAGAGCAAGGAAGAAGATGAATGTATGACAAAGTTTTCAAACGGTACGTTATGTTTTTGAGTTTTTAAAAAATACGTGTAAAAGTACATGCTAATCATTGACAAAAATTAGACGAATGATTTTTTAATTTAATTTTATTAAAATACATTAAGAAAATTATTTAATTTTTCAAAATAAAAAAGAAAATAGTTACGGAAAAAAAGTTTCCAATTGTAAAAAAGGATCCAAGGAAGCTTAGCCATGCCTGCTACTGTGTCATCAGGGGCTCTAGTGGGCTGGTTCCTATGAAGGCCTGTAATTCTTTGAGAAAAGCTCATATATGGTCCCTTTTTAGGAATTTGAATAGATACAGTTCCTTCAAAAAAAAAAATTCAAAAAATAATTTTTTTTAAATATTTTGGCTCAAAATAGTTTTTTTTTTTTTTTAATTTTATGAATAGAATATGCTCAATTTATAAAAATTTTATAAACAGAATATACACATATTATAAACAGGTCATAAATAATTTCTGAACTTTTTGTTAATATTTCATGCACAAATTATGAACAGTAAAAATAGAATGAATTACTTCTGGGCATTAAAATATAAAAGACTTAAAAAAATTATTTATGTTGTTTGTCCTAGTTGTTTCATCTTTTATAAAAATTTATATTATATACTTTGTCAATGTAGAAAGAATATAATATTTAAGTTTTATTTTTCTATTCACAAAAAGTAATTTTTTATAGTAAATTTAAAAATTACTTATATGCACTCTCAGTGGATAGAGAAATTCCATAAACTAAATCATTCATTGTAAATATTTTAAACTATTTTGTTGTTTGTTTATTTCATGTATTTCCTAAATACCCTTCCTAATTCGAAATCTCTTTTCAAGAATTGTTTCAATTACTTTTTGTCCAACTCATGTTGTCTTTTATTGTTTTTATTTCTCTCTCTCTTTTTTTTATTGATCATTATATAATTTCACATTAAAATTAATTGTTGTTGTTTGTTCTTAATGTAATTCCACATCAAGTAATAATAAGAAGAAATATGACAGGCTTATAAACTAAATCATTCTTTCACATATAAATCCATGTGTGCTGAGACCATGTCTAATAGTATTAGAGACATTATGCCCAAATAAGTCAAATCTTTACCAAATTCCAAAAGACGAAGTTGAGAGATATGTCAGTTGGTATGTATTAAGAGGGCATGTGTATTAACAAGTGTCAATTGATTTTCAATTTCACTTTAAGGAAGCGTGTAAGAAATGTAATCTCACATCGAATAATAATAAGAAGTGTGACAGATTTATAATTGAATGAGACGTAAATTTAGCATAAGACAATTTTTTTTTTTCAAAATGTGTCAATTACTTATTCACTTATAAATTTATATGTGTAAGCCACAATAAACTTATGACGACTCTACTTCATATTAATTTTGTTTATTCAACTTATTTTGGACCCTAGATCTTCACATGCTTGTTTTATAAACTCATAAAAAATGTGTCATTCACTATATTTTTCACACAGATGAATTTGGAGTTGCACTTCAAATTAATTCAATTGGCTTACTAGTATTTTGACAAAGTATTAATGTTAAGTCTAGATTTAGATATTCTCTCGTATTCATTTTAGTTTTGGGATTTACATTTTACATGTTTTTATTATAATTTTAATTATTTTTTTCTGAATTTCCTAGATCTCAAACTCTTATTATAGAATTATAATAGTCCTTTGTTAATAGAATAGATGTATCTTTTAGAAAAATAAAATTAATTATCAATCTTAAACAAAATTATTTACTAGTCTTTAAAGAAAGTGATGACTTTGAAGAATTATTAAAGCATGTATGAATAATTGTTTCTCCATTATTAGCAATGATTAATGAATTCTATTAAACAAAAACTCCTACGATGATTAAGAATTAGTGGAATGCAGTACCTTTCTTCAATTGCCATGTCTCTAATAATATATTATTTTTCTCTTTTACTTCTTCTAATTAATATGACTAAATTAAATTCTACAACAGAGAAACGGATTCTTATGTTTATAACAATTTAAATTTTGATATGATAACAAAATTTCCATTCTTATCATAAATATAATATTAAAAACACTTGGATTGTATACAGTGGTTAGTGATATATGCAAGCAAATTTGTGTTCAGGAAAAGTTCTAAGAATAATTTTTGGACTAAATGCTAATTGGTGCAGTATGTGGACCAAGTTTTTATGTACTAAATCCCTGATTTTATTTTTTTTATATTCAGGACAAGTCAATTTTCAATTTTCCTTCATTTGTTGGACCAATCAATATTTTCACTTTTGTGAGAAACAGAAGTCCTAAGTTATCCAAATCATAATCTATACTCAATTTAATATATGTTTACGAGAATTGTCCCCTTATTTCATAGTTTACAATTTTTTTATTTGTTGTTTGTATTTTTAATATACGTTATATTTGGAGAACAAAAAAACATTTGCGGACCCATTTAGGTATTTAAGTTATTAATAGGAGTGATTTGTAAAAAAAGACTAAACCAAATTGCAATAATTTATAATTTAACAATAACGAGCCTTTAGAAAGCAAAGCAGCATTGACAAAAATACCATATCAAAGAGTAGTAGTGGCCATTACTAAAATTGGTGCTTTCAATTCTACCTTTTTCATTCCATATGATTGATGTGTTCATCCTTTTGCTTATATATAGTGTGCCACATCAATATTGCACTTGCCTATTCCTTAAATGATTTCCTTCTGATATTTATCCCATAATCATATATGCATTTAACTATTTATTTCCTTTCAACAATATAAACCCTCCCCCATAAATATATGTTATTTCCGTCAATAAATTCTAAATTGAATTTTCCATTATCAATCTGAAAAAAAAAAATAAAAGAAATAAACGATACCTTAGTTAAAAAATCGGCCTTAAATATGTTTTGATCCGAAATTTTGCAATTTGTACAAATTTTATATTTTTTGCATTTTTAAATATTTTTATTTTACTCTTTCAAAAAAATCATTTTAAATTATAAAATTGGTTATATTTTTATCCTAAAATTCAATTGAGGGCTAGATTGAACAAAATAAAAAACTCATAGAAATCCGCACAATTAGTTTAAAGATGCCTAGTTAATGGGGTCTTGTTAAAAACAATCAAAAGAAATTTTCACTGTTCAAAAAACTCTAAAATATGATTTTCTTAGTAAAAAAAAAAAAAAAATTCATGACTTATAAGATAAAAAATTAAAATAACTGGAATTTTTGGATCCAACTACATGTTCTACCTCCAGCCAAAGTTTCCTATTGGTTTCTTTTAGTTTCTGGATGGGATTAATTTTTTGTTGGTTTTTGATCGGGTAATGCATGCAACATCTAACTCTTTTCATTATTTAAAAAATTTAATAGCCGTTTAGGCAATTTAATTAAACAGATAAGTTATTTTTATAAAACCATTTTCATATATTCCTCCTAATTTTTTTTAGCACTAGTCCGTCCATATAAAGTTGAAATATTTTTCTCTCATTCCATCCTCAACTAGCTGAATGATATTTCACTTTTCTTATCACTCATTTATATCGCTATACACGCAAAAGTTTACCTTATTAAATATGCAAATGGTTTATAAGTTGGATATGAATTAGAATAAATTAACTATTGTGACTTATAATCCAATTTTTAATAACATATGAATCTATAGTGTAAATTTTAAAATTAAGAAATCTCAGAATAAATTATATTAGGTCATATCATAGGAATATCAATGTAATTCTCCCAAGAATATATAGATATGGTCTCATAAATTCATGAAATAATATTGGCTAAAGTTTGTGCCATCTTAGAATTAATTGTTAAAGTAGCACTCTTTTTCATATTCTTAGAGACATTCTTACGCTAAAGTAGAGTTTTAAGGAAATGGACCATATCTAACCAAAATTACATTATTCTATCTTTTTCAAAATACTAAGCCACCTTTGATGTGAATGAATTCCACATTTTTTGTTATTCAATTCTAATTCCTAATTTTCTTGTTTGGAATGACATTTAAAAATGAATTTCTAATTTTAAGAATTATTAGAGATAACTAAACCAATTGATTGTATTTGGAAATGAATTCCAAATGATAACACGCTCAAATTTTACTGGACAAAAATGCCCTTGGAATTATCACCGAAAATTCACGAAACCCACCCCCTGAGCTCTCTCTCTCCCAACGCTCAACGCTCTCTTCTTGATTCCTCCGACCTTGTGAATCCGGCAACTGACTATTCCGACGACGAGGCTCATCGTTTCTTCAACGAGATGTTGGCTTCTACTTGATTTCATTTTGGCCATCCAAGATCTCAAGGTATGTAATCTATATTCTATTGTGATGATTAGGTTTTTGCTTTGATTTGGGGAATCAAACTTTGGAATTCAGATTGGTAAAACAAAGTGAATTTAGCATATTCTTCTTCCAGATTAATTAGTATTTTTGCTTAACTTGTAGCAGTTTTAGAAAGTTCAGCATTCTTGCTGCGTCGGTGCTGATATTATGCGTAGGAGCTGCTGCAGTTCAGGGGCAACAAACTCTTTCCCGGCACTGTTAACAGTCCAAGATGAATCACTACAAGGAAGAAGCCTGTAACAAGCTTTAAATAGTTCCCTCCGTCGAACTAATATCAACAGATTTGTTTCATATATATTCCCTTTTTTTGATGAATCGAGATAAAAGATACGACAATTGTGCCAAATATATAACACTTGGATCTCATTATGTTCTTAATGACATCAATTCAATTATACTTCAATAGCGCAATTAATGTGTTTAGTAAGATGCATAGAATGATTAATCTTTCTTGGTTTTTTTTTTTTTTTTATCACAAACTATTTGATAATTATAGAAGAAAGATCAAAACTTTGAGCATGCCTTTGTGTGAAAGAATAATTCAACCTTCGGCATGTGTCGTTACGAAATGCAAATGAGAGAGCTTTTAGTGGAAGTGAGGCATATTATGATGTTAGAAACTAGAGTTGAGAGCGTAGTTGCATGTTGTATTTTACATAACTTTTTAATGATTCATGAACAAATTTTACAAGAAATAGATAGAGAGTTGTTGGAAAATGCTTTTGAATTCGAAGAAGTTGCACAAGTAAGTAGAGATTTTGATGCTAGAAAAGGAGAGCAAGTTAGAGATTATATAGCTACTCAAATATGGTCGGATTATGTGTTTGAAAATTATATATTGTGATGCGTTCTTGATTTTTAGTTGTTGAGATTTTAATTAGTTGGTTTTGGATATGACACTTACTTTATATCATTGAAAATTGTAATTATAATAAAAGTTAAACTACATGCATGGAATCTCATTTCTAACTATAATTTGGAAAGAAAGATTCCTCTATTGACATATATTAAGTCCCAAAAGTCAAAATTAATACATACAATCATACACAACTTCACTTATTTTTTTGGATTAACCCCAACTTCCCTACCTAATTAAAATTAGGGTAATATGCATTTCCATTTTATATAATTAGGGTAATATTTTTTTCAAAGATATTTTCATTCAACAAAATTGTATAGGAGCAGGCATAAATTAATACACAAAACTATGAAAAAATAAATAATAAATACCATACAAATATCAACAAATCGACAAATGGTATTGGAAGAGGTTCTTAAGAAGAATCAAATCGAAACCTCAAACCATGTTTGAGCTAGATGTCATTTTAATATATATTCAATAATAAAAATAGTATATATATTTTTTATAAGATTAATAATAATATATATTAAAGACTATATTATATATAATACCTAATATGCACAATATAACTACATAATTTCAACTTTATCCATTATTACTAGTTTGGATTATAAAATTTGAATGTTATTTTTATTGGTTATCTAATATTTAGAGTTCAAATTTATTTTTCATTGTTAATATTTATTTTTTTTATAAATTTAAAATAATTTAATTGTGAAATTAGTAATAATTTAAATAAAAATTTTATTTTGATTAAAAATTATACAGTTTTTTTAGAATTGAATTTTAAAATGGAATAAAAAAATCGAAGACCAAACCAAAATTAGAACTACAAAATTAAGAACGTACCAAAACTTAAACTGGTCATGTGATTTTAGAAAAAATTTATCATCGTACTGTGAAAAGTTCTTTAAAAAAAATTTTCTACCGATCATGCACGCCTCAAATTTATACTTTTAATACTAATTATTTGATCCTCTAAGGAAAGGGTAAAGATTCACACACCCCAAGCACAAATTTGCACAACCCAAAAGTATATCTAAATCTATCTCTCATAAAAAAAAAAAAAAAGAGTGTGATATAATAGTGAGGAACCTTTATAAGAAAAGAAAAAGAAAGAAAACAAAACAAAAAGCAAACAAACTTAATCAAAAGATAACTAAAAAATGTAATGATGGTCACTAACGGTGAAGAGGCATCTTCTTTCAGAATTATATTCCTAAATAGAGTGAAGCTATATATATATTCCACTATTTACTAATATATCAAATTAAATTACTTCATTTATTTGAAGAGATAGATGAGATTGTTAACAGAAATAAGCTAACTAACATCTTTTAATAAAAGTGAAAGTGACAAAAATCAAAAGACGTCCATGAGAACCAATTATTAATAACTTTTTTAAAAAAAAAAAAAGCTTAGACATTATTGGCCCATATACTAAAATATATAGAGAGAGTTACACAACCTTACAAGCCATTTAGCCACCTTTACCAAAGCTTAATTATTATTATGTATATGATGATTTTCTGAAAGATGCTAAGCATTCGAATGTTAAAAAACAAAAGAAACTTGAAAAAATAGACTAAGTTTTCCATATAAAAGAAGTCAGAAATGCAATATTAAAATAGGACCAATATTCATTCCACAAACAAATAAAAATATTACTGCTTTTTCACCAATTTTTTTCTTTTAAGTTAAGACTTAACCTTATCAAGCAAATTAAGTGGATTAATTTTGTGCAATGTCTATCTCTTTTTGGCTAAAAAACGGCGGTCATACATAAAACCAAATAAGTTTCGATTCCTTTAAAAACAAAAATAACAGTGGGGAAAAAGAAAGTGGTCTAGTTATAAAATAATATAATGAATAATTAAGCGATATGTGAGCATGATTACATATGAATATGATATGGCTTTCTAAAATTTTCATCCTCATCACGCACTATAAATCCCACCACTAACTCTCCCTCTTCCTTAGCTCGTTAAAACACTTTAAAAGCAAGCATTTCTGGGTCCTTTACAGACCAACACGAAACTCATGCTATGCTCCCATAACTCTCCAAAAACAAAACGTCCCTCTTTGTATTAATCCATCATTTCATCTTTGCTAAAGCCATAATAATGTCTTCTGAAGAGAACCCATCGTCTCAATCTTCTTCTCCTCCACCACCACCTTCACTAATCATGCAAAAATGCTCAACAAACATTTTCCAAATACTATTTTCCGAGTTAAAAATACAACGAGGGATAGCCCTCCCCTTGCTCGCTATGAATTTGACATGGTTCGCGAAAATAGCCATTACCACTGCTTTCTTAGGCCGGCTCGGAGAGCTTCAGTTGGCTGGAGGTACTCTTGGCTTCACTTTTGCTAATGTAACTGGCTTCTCTGTCTTGAATGGTCTGTCCGGTGCCATGGAACCGATATGCGGTCAAGCTTATGGGGCTAAAAATTTCAAGCTATTACACAAAACACTTGTTATGACAGTTATCTTGTTGCTATTAATGACTCTGCCTATGTCTTTCTTGTGGCTTAATGTTGAAACAATTCTAACCCATTTTGGCCAACAAAAAGAGATTTCACATGTTGCAAAAACATACCTGTTCTATCTTCTTCCTGACTTGGTTGTAACTTCTTTACTTTGTCCTCTTAAATCCTACTTGAGCACACAGGGTATGACACTTCCTATAATGTTTAGCTCTGCTTTAGGCTTGGCCTTTCACATACCGGTAAACGTTTTTCTTGTCAAGTATAAGGGCCTTGAGGGAGTACCTATGGCTATATGGATTACTGATCTCCTAGTAATGATTTTACTAGCTTCATATGTGTTGGTGAGGGAAAATAGTAAAGGAGGAAACTGGAAAGAAGGATGGTTCGATCAAGGACTCGACGACTGGCTCAGGTTACTAAAGCTTTCCGGTCCATGTTGCCTAACCACCTGTCTTGAATGGTGGTGTTGGGAGATCTTAATCTTGCTCACTGGTCGATTGCCGAATGCAAAGCAAGCAGTAGGAGTATTAGCTATTGTGATGAACTTTGACTACTTGCTTTTCTCTCTAATGCTTACACTAGCAACATGTGCTTCAATTCGAGTTTCGAATGAGCTAGGGGCTAACCAAGCAGGTGCAGCTCACCAGTCGGCCTATGTTTCACTGGTGGTGGGCTTGGCCTCCGGTTGCCTTGGTGCGTTGACGATGGTAGGAGCTAGAGGCATATGGGGAACTTTGTTTAGCCATGACAAGGGAATTATAAGAGGTGTAAAGAAGATGATGATGCTGATGGCTATTATAGAGGTGGTAAATTTCCCAGTAGCGGTATCTGGAGGTATTGTTAGGGGAACTGCAAGACCATGGTTGGGTATGTATGCAAATGTTGGTGGATTCTACTCAATTGCCTTGCCCATAGCTGTGCTTTTAGGCTTTAAAGCAGGACTAGGGCTCGGTGGGTTACTGGTAGGTTTCCTGGTCGGGGTAGCCGCCTGCTTGACGTTGTTAGTGGTGTTCATTATGAGGATAGACTGGAATGTAGAAGCTGAAAAAGCTCAAGAACTTGCCTGTAACAGTCAAGAAGCTATTCAAGAGGGGGAAAGTCACAAAACTAGTGCCCAAGTTAACAATGCAACTGATGTACCGTGAAAAACAGGTAGAAAATAAGATTCAACATTTTCAGTATTCAATATCACCAGAAAATAAATCAGGTAGCTGAAGATACAAATGTCAACTTCCACTGATACCTAAAAACATAGTTATTCTTCGGAAGAATGGCAGGTTTTGCAATTTCAGTCACTATAGTCAAAACTACAATTCTTGATGCTTGTATGAATTATGAACAATTGCTTCACTGCTCATAAAGAAAACTGAAAGGTATCATCCATCTACAAACTCCGGTCCAGAACTCTGAGACTCCAGCTCTTTGGCTTTCTCATCATTGAAGCCTAGTGCAGCCAATACCTTGTGACCTGGAGACTCCACTTCTGACCAAATCCCAAGTAGCAGATCGCTTGTTGTAATTTCTCCACCGTCTCCTGTAAACACATTAGTTAAAAGTGACTGTTCTATTTTTCCTTATAAAATAGACTATAAATCCCCTTTAAATCTATGAGTTGATTTGGCAAGTAATCATACAAAACAATGGCAATCAATGAGCAAATATCAGTCAAACAGCAGAGCAGTTTTCAATAAAGGAAGAATATGGCACAAGAATGATTTTAATCAAAATTACAAATGACTGGTAGCAAATAAATAAAAGAGGTTCAGTTTAACATAATACTTCTACAAAAAAAGTAAAAAATATGATAGGAAAAATAAGCGTGGTCATCGAGAAGCAGGGAAGAGAGAGATGCAATTCAAGTTGTTGGGAGATAGAAAGGTGTGCTCAGAGCCAAAAAAATCGTCACAAACAGAATATCATAGAAATGGCAACCACAAAAAAGGTGGAATGAAGAATGTTAAAGAAACCAGGAATAATTCTCACGTTACAATTACAGCTACAATTTGATCCGGAATCGACCATTCTCTGATGTATTTCTCCTAAAACAGCAAGAAAATGGAGCCTTCGATCTTATCACATATTTATGTATTCTATTGTATGTTCATTTTGCTATTATTCGTATCCCTCCTCTCTTCTTCTCCCCATTAAAAATGTCCCTTGACAGGCAACAAAAATTAAATCCCCAACCAAGTTATTTTCTAAATTGGGAATCGGATCTCAAAAGAGGCATTCCCACCAAAGATGAGATGTAACCAAAAAAAAAAAATTGCGAATGTAATTGGCAATGACCAGTAAGCTTCCAAATGACTTCACTAGTACAAACTTCCAGACTTCACAAAAAGCAGGGTGAATATTAATCAGATAACAGGATTCAGCTCTTGTTCATTTCTATTCTTAGATATAATGGAAGCATTAGCCAAAGAAGCAACCTACAATTTAGAGAAGTATCAGAACTAGCTAACCACAAATCACTTGAAATAACTCAGAGACGAGAGACCCTCACGCCAGTTTTACAACTATGCCTTCTCAGTTTTTCAAGATCAAATAATACAAGTAACATAAATCATTCAAGTCTAGTAACAGTTTGGGCATAGCATGTCACTGTCAGCTTACCATTCAACAGAATCAGAGATATAGTAACTTGCTTGGAAACTTTTAGTGTACAAGTCCAAGACCTTCTAGTCTAGAGAGAAAGTGTAGCATTGGAATAAAAGTAAGTATAACAATAGTATGCATATTACTGAACAAACCTGATTTTAGTTTATGATCGACAGCCCAGTCAAGGGCTCTTTGAGCTGATTCTGTCAAAGGAGGCTGTTCAGGTGGGAAAAAGTACATGTCAGCCTTTCCAAGTAACTTAATAGTCTCTTCTCGCACTTTGAAAAGAGTAATTCCATTTTTCCACAAATACTTTGCAGCTAGACTTGTCCCTGCAATCCAAACAAGAAAAAATGGAAATGTCTATATTAAGAGAGTACAACAAGAATCTTTAGAATATTCCGTATTTAAAAGAAATTTGACACCTATTCTTTTACATTAGCATGGAGTAACACCAATGCAAGTCACTAAACAAAACCATTGCAACTCATTAAACACATGTTTTTGCAATGCGAGAATGACAGGAGGCTTTCAGCTATATGAAGTTATTAACTACTTCAACCACAATTTGGAGACAAGTAAGTGATGGGGGAAATTTACTAACTTAAGACGAACTAGACATAACGCATAAGTAAATGAAAAGCTAGAGCTCTGTGAATGTCTGAATGGGGAAATTACCTTCAATCAAGACTCCCATGAGAAGAGCCTCAGTCCCAGTATTTGCATACTTTAGCTTCCTGGCTTCCAGTTCAGCCATAGCAAATGCCTTTACTGCTCTCCATGACCACCTAAAAATTTCAATCACGCCCAATGTCAATAAAATATCAATCTAATCCAACCCAGAAAAGAAAAAACTCGAAAAAAAAAATTAAAATTGCTCACTTGGGAACTTTCTCAACAGAACTAAATCTATCCGGGTTCCTGCAAAAACCTGAAAATGCAATTTAGTCCTCTGAAAGTTGGAAAATTTATACAAAAAATTGAAGGGAATTAAGATGGGAGATAGAGAAAATACGCAGTAGGAAGGCTGGAGAGGACAGTAACGGAGATTGGTCGGCGAGCCGGAGATTGAAGTCTGGGATTTGCGGATTGAAAAGAAAGATTGTTCATGTGAGTAGTGGTAGTACCTGACCACGATAGATAGTTTGAACTGTAGAGTTTGGAAGAGAGAGGTAAAAGAGATATGGGTTTTGCTAATTGAAGATTTGATTGGTTGATTGCCTGGGTCGTCCATGGAAGATTGGTCAGGGATTGAGCAGCCATTTCTTGCTGCAAGTTTTAACAGAGTGAACGACCTTTTGCACAACGTCAGATAGTAGATTGGGATAGGAATACAACGCTGTCGTATTGATGTTTGAAAAATAGGCCCAGGAAGTTGGGCTTCAATGTTTTGGATCCGGATTCAATTGAGAGAAGGGATTGGACAAAAAATAGATCAAAACAAAATAATAATAAACCAAATTTTTAATTTTTTGGAAAAAAGTAAACTCTAAATTTACCACTTTTTAACCTAAGTAAAATATAAAAAAAATAAAAAATAAATGCACGCCCATCTTTAACCTAATTTCATCAAATTAATATTAAAATAAAACAAAATAAATTAAAACATTTCAAATTATATTCAAACTATAATCAAAGCATGTTTAAAGCCAAAGACTAAAAAAAAAGTCATTTAAGCAGAAACATACAATAAAAATAATCGCGAAAAACTATCAACGCCTAATTAATTTATAAGTAATGAAACAAATTCAAACATTTCAAATTATGTTCAAAATCAAAAGTCTATAAAAAAAATCATTTCAATAAAAAATAAAATTATCAACACCTAATCAATTTTACAAGCAATAAAACAAATTAAAACAATTCTAAATATGTTTAAAACTCATTCAATATATAATAAAAACTATTTTGCCTCAAACACACAATAAAATATCAGTCATTCCAGCAGTAAAAAATAAGTAAAATAGCAGCCAAACAACCGCAAAAAAAACATCAAAACATCATTTAAAAAAAAAATTATTACAACATTTCAAAACATGTTAAAATGATGTCCAATACATGTTCAAACACAACAGCAACCATTGTGGCAACAAAAACACAACAACATTCATACAAACTTTTGTTCAATGTAATTTTCTTTGCTTGTTTCCTTCATATTTCAACAATTGACTAAAAAAATCTCATGAAATTAAATTGTATTAATGAGATTATACAATGAATTAATAACATGTTGACCAATAATTGAGATGATTTGCCACCAGATCAAAGGATTGGTTATAAATTTGCTACATGTATGAAGCCCTAGAAATCAGAGGTAGAATAGAAAGAGATCTAAATCATAAAAATACCAGTAAAAGTAGAATGAGAAGAGAAAAAGAGGTTTCAGGAAACAGAAAATCGAAAACTATAAGAATGGAAGAGTCTGAAATTAAGAGAAGGAGAAGAAGAATCGACTAATAGCGAGTAGGGCTGCAAACAAATCGAGCCGTTCGCGAGCGGCTCGGTGTTCGCTTGATAAAAGCTCGGCTCGAGACTCGACTCGATAATAAACGAGCCGAGCTTGAGCCGAAAATTTAGGCTCGTTTAATAAACGAGCCGAGCTCGAGCCGAGTAGTTAGGCTCGCGAACAGCTCGTTTAAAGAAGCTCGCGAGTAGCTCGTTTAATAAAGCTCGCAAGTAGCTCGTTTAATAGGGCTCGCGAACAGCTCGTTTAAAAAGCTCGCGAGATGCTCGTTAAATAAGCTCGCGAGCAGCTCGAAACTCCTTTACTAAAACTACGTCGTTTTAATTAAAAAATTAGATTTTTGCGTTTCATTCTTACTTTTCTACTTCCTAACCCTAAACCTAACATTCTATTCCTCCACCTGCCGCCCCTCCCTCTCGTTCTCCCTCCTCTCTACCCAACTGCCGGCCTTAGTTCCAGGCTCCTCCACCTGCCGTCCCTCCCTCTCGTTCTCCCTCCTCTCTACCCAGCTGCCGGCCTTAGTTCCAGCCGGCGTCCCTCCCTCTCACTCTCCCTCCTCTCTGTCCGCTGCAGATAGACCGAGTACGTATCTATCTCCATATATTTGGTATGTCCACACCTAATTATTAGTTTATTTGCAGTTTTTCCTTTGTTTATTATTTTTATTATGAATTTTTTAGTGGATAGGAAGTTCAATAACTTGTTTAAATCCATAAACAATGTCACAGAA
>CANUEY010036398.1:0-37537 GCA_948099555.1 Croton setiger
CTCTGTCTTCTTTTGTCTCCATCTTCCAGAAACTGTCGTCAACAGCTTCCTCCAGAAGCTTGCTGTCTCCATCTAATCACTGTTTCAATTCGTTGCCTTCGAACGAATTCTCGTTCGCTCTCCTCTTTGTCGATTGAATCCTCACTTTCTGGTTAGGTTTTCGTTCGTCCCTTCCTTCTCTGTTTCTTTCGACTTTCTGTTCTATTTCTTTGCCTTTTTTTTTTTTTTTATTTAGCTTCAGAACGATGCCGTTTGACGTCAAAATGAAATGATCTAATCAACTTAAATTGGGCCGGGCAATTGGCTTGAATCGAACCAATCTGGTTTGATTCAAGTAACCTCTCCCTTTTTCCCTTCTCCTCTCTTTTCTTTTAATTTCACCCTTTTTCTTTTCTTTTTTTTTATAATAATAATAATAATAATAATAATAATAATACTTTAATTAAATTAAAACATCAAATTAAAACGTTAAATTAAAACGTAAACCAATCTAATTAAAAATTTTTCTTTAATTCTTTTTTTTATGAAATCAAAATATATACAGAGATTAAATAAAAAATTCTAATTTAAAAAGTTAAAATCAATAAATATAAAAATATTCACTTAGTTAAACAAGAATTAATGAATCTAACGAAAACAAATATACATGTATATTTACTTACTATTTATTTATTTTTTGAATGGTGAAAAATTTAAAGGAGAATGAGGGATCTTGGGACATTTTTCAAAACAAATAAAAATTGATATAGAATTGAGAACTTAGTGGAGCTAAAATTATTTTTATTATGACTATTTTTCATTTTTGAATTTTGGACAAAAATTGAGCGTCAACAATAGTTAAAATTTTTATTAAATGAATTAATTAATCAATAAGAATCCTAATAGTATTAATACTAATAATGTATCAAAATTAAAGTGTTAGAATTATATTTTTATTAAATTAATTAATAAATAAATAACAATCTGTTAATATTGTATAGTAAAAAATATATAGTATTGTATTTTACTTAAAAAATCTAAAGCAAAATAATAGTAATATAACTAGTATATTGTAATTGGAAAATTTAAATTCTAATATTATTAGAATTATTATTAGTATTCTAATTATGATATTGTACTACAATATATATGATAATTTATTTTATATTATTTAATATAACTAATTATATTTCTTTAAGTACTTATCCTACTTACTCAATTTTAGTTTAAGAAAATATATAATAATAAAAAATATTTCAAACATATACTATACTAAAATTTTAATTTTAATTTTTCATTCATAATGATCATAAAAATAATAATTCTATATTTAAGTATGATAACAATGAGTCATAAAAAAATTGTAAGATAAAAACCAACATCTAGAACGAGTATAAATATTTTTACGAAAATACTAAATTAATTAATTTATACAATTTATTATTTTAATTATTTACCTAATTAATTAGTAATAGTTCATAGCTTATCAAATATGTTATTTTAATTATTAACAATCACAAATCATAAAATTTTTAAGTAATCTGATAGTTGAAATTATTATAAAATAAAATATATATATACTATTAATAAATTTAATCAAATAAAAAAATTATATTTGTATAAATCTTATTACAATTAGTATATAATTAATCAATTAAATACCACGTTAATAATGAAAATAAAAAAAAGTTAACGCATGAAACACATGTTAAAAAAATTAATATATATAAAATAGCTAATGGGAGGGGACATTAGCTTCGGTCAAAACGCTTTTATAAAATTTATATTATTAAAGGTAAACTTGTCTTTATACAAATTTAATTGTTAATTAATTAAATTCCAATTATACTCTAATAAGAAATTCTATTTTAATTATTAATTAATTCAATTCAATTCTTATTCTAATAAAAATATCATATAATATTCATAAATAATCAATTATATTGAAAATCACTATTTTAATTATTAGTTTTATTTATTTGTGCCATAAATTGAATTTTTTATTCAATTCAATTTTAGTTGGGTTTGATTCAAGTGATAGATTCAATTGCAACTGGGTTTACTTGTAATTGGGTTCAATTCTAATTGGGTTGAGTCATTATTGTATTTGGACTTGAGTTTTTGGATAGTGGACATTTGGAGAGATTGAAGTCAGATGCTGGAAGTTAAAGTTTTGGTCAAATGAAAGACTCTAGATAACTTTTAAAGGAGGTTGGTTGCAATTACAAAATCAAAACGCATATGAGCGTAGAAAGCGGAATGTGAGAAGTTAGCTCTGGAAGTGCCTTAGTAGGAAAAGTTATGGAAGGAAAATCTTACGTAATTGTTTTCTTTTTTGTATGAATAGTTTTGTACACAACACAACAATTCAATCAACACACAAATTCAAATCAAATCAAATCAAATTTAAACTCAAACACAATTACAGACTTCATCATATCTTTTATATCTGTTTGTCTCAAGTTCAATCTTACAACCATCTTTTCTGAATCTAAAGTATCCAGAGGTACGTCTCTGGATTAACTTTGCAATAACTTGCTTTTGTCCACTCTTCAGTCAAGGAACAAGTTTTTTGCGTTATCCTTCCTTTTCGGTTGATTTAATCCTAGAAAGATAAAACCAAGTCTTTTTCTGGTCGATTTAATCCTGGAAAAACAAAACCCAATCGTTCTTTGATTGATTTAATCCTGTAAAATGAAAATCATACCATTGAGTCATATTATAAACATAATTCAATATAATTCATACACTGAATTTCTTAGAAATGCTTTGGGAAAGCGTTTACTATGAAACCAACCCACAATCCAAGAAGTCAAATTTGGGCGCATATTACGATTGGTGTACCTATACACCTGGTACGCTTTTCGCGCGCATTCAACATGTTAGCAACCAAAGATTTGAACATCCTAAAAGAGAAATTGAACAATCTTTTTGTCACGTCTAGTTAACAAAGGCAACCAAAGTTGTTTAAGCTCTGAAAAAGATGTCAACAATTTTTTTTTCCGGCACACCCATTGGGACTATGCAAGAATGCAACCATCTCTTTTATATTTTTTCTATTAATTGTTTTACCCTTTTGCAGGGTTTTCACTATGGCTCGCAAATGTTTTCCTTCAATTGTTTGTGAAAAAGAAAACATCACCGAATCAGAGAATTCAGAAAAAGGTCCTATTGGCATAGGCCTTGAAAGCTCAATGGAAATTCATTCTCCAACAAGACTACCAGTAGACAATCCTTTGGCTGAAGCAAAAACCAAAGCAGCCAAGAAGTCTCCAGTAAATCTTGTGAATTTTATTGAAGTTACTAACAATTTGTTTGTAACTACTGTAGATTTCAAAACTTTTGAACAGAAGGTTGAGAAGATGTTTTCTAATATGCTAAAAGTATTGGACAAAGGAAACATGTCTATTAAGTATTCTGCTGGTAAGACCAAAATTACTGTAGGAGAAAGTAGTTTTAATGTCTAGATTTTCAGTGAGCAATTCAAGGTTCAATTGCCTCGAATCCTTTTGGGGGGGGGGGGGGGGTAAGGCGAATGCCAGTGCTCAACTTGGAGAGGGAACTTCAATCCACAATATTAGGAGCCTTTTAACCAACCATCAAAGGTTCCAAACCAAAGTCGTTCCTTCGTCAGCCACTAATGGCCTTCGATAGTACCACTAATCTAGTAGCCTATGAGGTTAAAGATCACGACAGTCAACTGTAGACAGGTTCTGGAAGAGTTGAAAGAAGGAGAGGCTCAGGAGTTACCTTTGGTGGACTCAACAATTTCGTTGGAAATGTTCCGTTCTCAGGGTGCAATTTGCCAACGAACATGGATGTTGTGAGAGAGGCTGTACAGGAGCTTTATGGGTCAGGCTTGCACCAAATTGGTTATCTAGAGTTCATTAAGCCCTATCCAGATTATGTTGATACAAAGAATCCATATCCAAAGGGATATCGCATTCTTGACTTCACTCTATTCTCTAGAGAAGAAAGACGGTCAACTTTAGAACTATTGGCCTCTTTTTTGAAGGTTTCAATATTTGGTTGGCTAACAGTTTGAATGTGCGTGAAGAACGTGTCAGGTGTATGGGTAGACCAACTGTAATATACCCTAAATCTAACTTCTTCGATTGTGGGTTGGTTTCACGGTAAAAGCTTCCCTAAAGCATTCCTAAGAAAGTTCAGTGTTTGGATTGTTTTGAATTATGTTTAGAACATAACTCAATGGTTTGGTTTTCGTTTTCAAGATTAAATCAACCGAAGAAAGATTGGATTTTTTCTTTTAAGGATTAATCAACCGAAAGAAGACTTGGATTATCTCTTTGGGATTAAATCAACTGGAAAGGAAGGATAACATAAAAACCTTGTTCCTCGACCGAAGAGTAGACAGAAGCAAGTGATTGTAAAGTTAACCCAAAAACGCACCTTTAGATCAATGGTTTGGTTTTCGTTTTTCAAGATTAAATCAACCAAAGAATGATTGGGATTTTGTCTTTTAAGGATTAAATCGACCGAAAGAAGACTTGGATTATCTTTCTGGGATTAAATTAATTGGAAAGGAAGGATAACACAAAAAGCTTGTTCTTGGACCGAAGAGTTGATAGAAGCAAGTGATTATAAAGTTAATCCAAAAACGCACCTTTAGATGCTTGAGATCGAGATAAGATGGTTGTAGGATTGAACTTGAGACAAAAAGATAGAAAAGACTTGATGAAGTCTATAATTGTATTTAATTTGGTTTCAATTTGTTGATTGAGTTGTTCTTGATGTTGATTGGTTCCTTTACAATATACAAAGCTAGCTATTTATACAGAAATGAAAAGTAGTTATGTAAGTTTTCCATCCAAAGCACTTTAACAATTACATAAGTTTTTCCTCCAAAACTTTCCACAAAAGCACTTCTAGAGTTCCTTTTTCCACATGCTGCTTTTATTTTACTTATGCACTTTGACTACGTAATTGCAATTAACCACCTCTGAAAGTCATCCAGAGTCTTCCATTTGACCAAAGTTCTAACTTTCAACATCTGACTCAATCTCTCTAAAGACCCAACATCCAAAGACTCAAACTCAAATATAACAATGACCCAACCCAATTATAATTGAACCTAATTACAAGCAAACCCAATTACACTTGAACCTATTGCTTGAATCAAACCTAATTAAAATTGAATTGAATCAAAAATTTAATTTACACAAACATTACCCCTTTAAATATTAAGAAACCATTTTGATATTTAAATGTTTATAAATTAAACTTTAAATATAACTTTGGGAGTTAGTCTTGAATCTGGCTTGCCTTTATTTTAAAGATCAGTCTTAATAAACTACAAAGAAAAATACTCTAGCAAAGAAAAAATGTCTTCTGTAGCAAAAATTAATGACCTTTGGTCTCAATTTAATTTGTAATTCTACCGCGTAAAAATTTTTAACCGGCAACCAAAGACCTTAAATAAATACAAATGACATTTCGAATTTTTAATGGCTAAATAAACAAATTTAATTCGAAGTAGGAAATTAAAAATAATTTAAGAGCCAATTAAAAATTTAAACTCAAGTCTTCAAATAAGCCTAAAAAACTCACTCAAACTCAAATTCAAAATTTAATAGTATAGTCCTATCAAAATTAAAATTCCTAATTTAAGAGTCTATTTAAAGTGAAGGATACCAATTTAATTGACTATCTGTGGATGTTTGATTTTTTCGCCCCATAAAAATTCCTAGTGAGGATAAAAAATTCAAGCTCTATGAGATTTTCAGAATTCCCATCAATCAATTCAATTTTCGGTTTGTTTCGAAAAATATCTCAAAATTCTTCTCATTTTCTAAATTTTTGGTCAGAAAAAAAAAGTATTTAATTAAATATTTTTTTAAATTAATTTTGATTTTAATTTACTTAAGTAAATGTTTTTATTTTATTTTATTTAACAAATTTTTATTTCTATTTAATTTTATTTTATAAAAAAAAAGGAAAAGGAGAAAAGGAAAAAAGAAAGAAGAAAAAGATGATTTAGGAACTTGAATCGAACCTTTTGCCCCAAAATGAAATAGCTAAAATGCAACACCTTTAATCAAAATGGCACCGTTTTGCTTAAAAAAAAAAAGAAAAATCAAAATGTAGAACAAAAGAAGTAAAATACGAAAGGAATAGATTGAAAGGCAAAGACGAAGACAAAAAGTGAGAAGAAACAAAATAAAGATTGAAAGCAAAAGGGAATCAGAATGGAGATTGGAAACAAAGCAGAAATTGAGAGAGAGGAAAGTTGAGAGTGAGTGATGGGAAATGAAAGAGGAAGGAGGGAGAGGGAGGGTGGGAGTTGGAAGCAGAGACGAGAAGGGAAACTTAGAGCAGAAGGAAGAAGGCTAAAGCGACAGAAGAGAGAAGATGAGGAACATGAAGCGAAAACGAAGGGCAGAGCCTGACACACCTGAGTTCCTGGTTGACGTGGTCATGACGACGAATGTCAAATGAGCCACGCGAGAGGCAGGGGAGGAGAGAAGAATTCTTGCTACAAAAGGGTGAAGCATGCAACAGTGAAGGGGGAGGACTTTCGATTCAGATGGAGAGAGGGTTCTGGGAAATCAAAATTATAAGGTTTTGCTGTTTTTAAGAATTGAGGAAATTAGGGATTTTCTTAATTTAGAGATTTTGATTTTTAGGCTTTTTTTTTTAATCTTCAGCCTTCTTCTACTTTAATTTTTCTAGTTCCTATTTAAAAAATCGATTTGGAAAAGGGTTCCTATTTTATTGTAATTTCTGAATTTTTCTGAGACGAAGACACTGCTTCTGTAAATTTTCTTTTTGGAAATATCATTGATTAGCTTGGATTGAAACCTGAAGGCCTTTAAAGGTGATATTTTTCTACTCTTTGTGTTTTAATTTCTGTAATTATGATGGATGGTTCTGTGTGGAAACCTGGTTAAATGTTGTCTGCTTCTGATTTATGCCTAATTCTTTCATTTTTGGTGATCCGATTGATGATTTTGTTCATTTGTTGTTAATGCTGTATTGGTGTTGTTTGTGATGATGTGTCGGTGGTGTTCATTTTCATTGTTGTTTAAAGTTTATGTTTTGATTAATACTTGGTGAACTTTAGTCTTAAATTGTTAAAGGTTCTGCAACTTTAGGTATTATCTCTTTCTCTGCAGCTTTAGGTATTCTCAAAAAACTTGTGACCAATATAGGACCAGACGATAAAACGGCAGAAAATAGACAAACCAACGTAGGACCAGACGACTTGTGGCGACGCAAAAATGTCAATTTTTTCTTGCAATTAAGTCTATATTTCGTCTTTTTTATTCTAATTTCATGTAATATTTAAATTTAACATAATTATATATAATATAATATAATTAAATCTAATATGAAACACATGACCAATTAAGCCATTTTATTACATATAATGATGACATAATTGAATCAGGACCTTTATGAAAATCTTTTAACTTTTAGGGTTTATTTTCTACACAATAGGTCATCTTTAATCTCTAGAAAAAACCATAACCATTAGCCTCTATGTGTAACACCTCCATGAAATAGATTCAAAATTTGCTTCTACTAGCTCCTTCATCCCTACAATGCCAAGTATGTCCCCACCAGGCCACCTCCACCAATTCCTACCCTTTTCTCCTTTGCCACTTTCGAATCTTCTCCATACTAGTGCAATTGACATGGTTATTTAAATATGTGTGGTCGATGTCATTGAACTCACCAATTAGCGTACTTTTTGACACAGGCAATCCACATGTAAATGATGGTGGCAACAATGACTAAATTTTGCTGACTAGACGGTTTTTCTGGGCAACATATTTATTGTCCATTAACTCACAAAGACCAAAACATTCTTTGATAATTTTATTAATAAATTACATAAATGAAATTCTATTATGTATATTTTCCTTAAATTTTTAGGCACCCAGTAATTGGTTAATAAATTTAAAATTGAGGGTAGTTTGACAAAAAAATTTAATTTAGGGTGATTTTGAAGAATGGCGAAAAGTTAAGGGTGAAAAGAAAGGTTTCGCCATTTTTTTTTCCTGTCCCAGTTAAGCTGAGCGGTCAGTGTTCAGGTGTGGCAAGCTCACCGTAAAACCATTAATCATCAAATGAAAATTAAACAAGATATGCCTAAAATCACATTTCTGTGTTTCTATGTTGGATTAAAAACCAACAAACCCGGTCCACATCCTACTCAGCCCGGTCCACCCGCACCTTACATCATCCACTTATATCCCGCCACGTCAACTTCTCCCCATTCCAGTAAAGCCAGATACACCCAATCCACACCTCTGTCTGTTAAACTAGAAAAAAACAACCGACAAACCCAGAAACCCCACCAGCACCGATCTCAGCTCGCCGGAATCTTATGAAACCCTAAAAATTTCTCCTGAGAGCTCTTCAAGCTCTGTGTTTATCTTCTCTGAGGTGTTTTCTTCTGTTTTTTAGTGTTTTTAAAGAATCTTTCTTAATCTGATACATACAGAGGGAGCGAGAGAGAGACAAGGAAGAGATTCTTGTATATTGAGAAATGTACGTGGTTCCGCCACCTCAGCGATCCGATCCGGGATTAGCTGGCGGCGGTTCGGGTGATTTACTGGTCTATCAAACTTGGAAAGGCAGTAATGTAAGTCCTAATACCTAATCACAACAAGTAATGCAAGTATTGTAATTGGTAGATTTCGCTTTGTCAAGTATGTATGTGCTGGTTCGTTTTTTTAATTTAATTTAGTTGAAGTTCATTGATGAAATGTTCAAAAGATGAATTTGAATTATTTCGTATATAATATTTACTTTTGTAATATTTTGATATTAAAACACTGGTAAAGATAATATGAAGTTTGGGTTTAGAAGTCTGCTTTTGTGGCTGAAATGGGGAAGGTTGTTTGATCAGTGCATGGTACTTTTACCAGTAATATATTGTATGGAGGAGCTGTTCGTGCGTTTCTAAACCTACAAGTAGGTAGCTTAGATTGATCGAAATAGATATACCTTGTTGCTAGCAATCTGATTTTATTGGTACTTGAATTTTGACATGATGCTGTAGTTTTCAAAGTCATTAGCATTTTGTAGATTATGAGTCTTGCAGACCAGTGAAGTTATTATATTCTGTTTGTTTCATATTACTTCTCATTTTGTTTTATGTGACCTTTCCTTTTTAATTAGCTTGGTATTCAGTTATAGCGGTTTTTAAATAAAATACTTCTCGGGATGTGTTTGACTGCATCAAACTTTCAAATAAAACTTTTGTTCTTAACAAGGGAAATAAAGGAGGGAAAGGAATTGTTTGATGAAATTACTGAGAATAGGTCAACTTGATGGTATTAACATTATGCAGCAGCTGAAAGGTGCCTGAACTTGTTTTTTATTTCATAATAATTGTTGTATTACAGTTGCTAAGTGATGTTGATGCTCATGCTTGATTGCCACATGGAAAACAATCAAATCTGCAGTGTGTTCTATTTATAATTCAACTGAGATAGGCAGCAGATGGTTGAAACCATGCCGTAAATGAATATTAGTTGTAAGGATCACATCTTTTATAATAGCTTTTTCAAGTACTTAACTTGCTACATTCTTCTGTAGATATTTTTTCTTCAGGGGAGGTTTGTATTTGGACCAGATGTAAGATCACTAGCTCTAACTATATTCCTGATAGTTGCACCAGCTGCGGTTTTCTGCGTCTTCGTTGCGAGAAAACTGATGGATGATTTTTCTGATCACTTGGGAATATCAGTGATGGCTGCTGCTGTTGTATTCACTATCTATGTGAGCTATCCCTCTTTCTCTCACTCAAGTTGAAACTAAATTTATGTGACTTATAGTTCATGAACCACATTGTGATTTCTTTGTATGCATAAAATTAGTTACCTGGAGGAATTTCTGATATTCCCAATCTTTTCTATATTCACTACCCAGCAAAATGTGAAAACTTGAGAAGAATATATTGTATCGTCTGATTGACTATTATATTTTTGCATTTAACATAGATCCACAGGCATGCTTGGCTGTTGCCAGAGCGTACACTGTTTTTGAATGAGAAGCTGTTACGTGGTTCCGTCAAGTACTATTGACATAACTGCCAAACTTCCTTGATACATATTGCAACTTGGACGGTTGATTTTTACCCTTGTGCATTTCTCAATTAGATCCTAAAGAACAGGTGTAATTGCATTACATAGTCAGTCATATGCTTCATCCCATGTGAAAGAAGGCATAAAAAGAAGATGCTTACTTGGGTAGAAGCATTATAAGAGGGAAAGTTGTAAGCATTACCTTGGCTGTGTATTGATGGAAAGGTAGATAGGGGGAGGAAAAAATTGCCAACTCCATCTTTGTATATGATAGGGATGAACGTGATCAGTTGTTTAAACTGGTTTTCTGTGAGTTAGAAGTGGCCTTAGAGAATAGTAGTCTTTTTTTTTTTTTTTAAGTTACAAGAAAGGATTTGTGCCATTGTCCTAATATATTGAAGTATGACTTGTTATAATATTTATCATCCGTCCACAGGGATATTCATATTTTTTCCATTCCTGTCAAACATTTTTGTAAATATAAAACACACTAGGCTTAGGTCATTTATTGTGCATAGTCAGTGCCTCTCCTGACTAAGTTTCTTTTTCAAGTCAAGACTTTTAGAGTTCAGATTGAATGGGGCCTGCTTTTTGCATGTATATCTTCCTTTCTTGATGCTATACATGTTATTGTCGAGTATCTTTTCTCACTGGAAGAAAAACAGTGGAATCATGTAAAGTGCTTTCTATGTTTTTATGTATTTACTGTTCAATAGATTAACACATGGATGTATAGACCTATCTGTGTGTGTGTGCACATGCATGATTTAGATGATAGTAGTGCTGCTTTAAAAATAAAACTCATCCTTGACTCTTCAGCCTGTTTATGTTTCTTATGTAGTGAGGCTGGTGCTGAAGTTACTCTATAGGCTAGGCTTGCTTTGTTTGTGGACATGTAAATATAGTCTACACTTGTTGATTGTGCCTTTATTTCAGAGTAGGCAGTTGTTCCCTCTTTGTTCCCTCTTATTTAGTTATCGTAATTAAAATCCAAACTCCGTAAATTCATGTGTGGCTTTTGGTGTGTCTTTGTGTTGAGTTGGTATTTTCTTTCCTATCCCAAAAACAGAACAAAAAAAGGACCAAACACCTAAGAACTTGCACTAAATCAGCATGGTTTGAAAATATTAAGATCAAAATGGAGTAATCAAGAATATATCAATTTTATATACAGATTTGCCCAAAAAAAATTGGGATCGGAAAAAATAAGAAAAATGAAAATTCACAATAGACCTTAAAATGATATTAAATCTGTCAAAAAGAAACCACAAGTAATAATAATCAAATGACTTGTAATTCCAAATTGAATTTCAAAAATTTGACTGGGCAACTTGAACGAAGCAAAGCTTCCAAGACAAGTTGGCACTCAGAATTATCCAACACAATTCCTGAATGTGTATGTGTGTCTTGTTGTGGTTGCGGTACAGTTAGTGAGTTCTCTGCAAACAATTATTTTGTCTCAGAAGTGAAAGCATCAATATGTTATCAATCCTTATTGTGGCTTCTTTTATGGATGTAATATTGAACTCCAATGCTTGTGATGTCTCAGGATTTAGTTCTTCTCCTGCTAACATCTGGAAGAGATCCTGGCATAATTCCCCGCAATGCGCATCCTCCAGAACCAGAAGGGTTTGATGGAAATACTGATGGTGCTGGCCAAACTCCACAGTTACGGTTACCACGCTTTAAGGAGGTAGAAGTCAATGGAGCAGTTGTAAAGGTTAAATATTGTGATACTTGTATGCTTTACAGACCACCTCGTTGTTCGCATTGTTCAATATGCAATAACTGCGTGGAACGATTTGACCACCACTGCCCCTGGGTTGGTCAGTGCATTGGGTTGGTAAGTGATTCTTTTTTGGAGTTATGTTGCTTTAGATGCTCAGCTTTTTGTGAAACTAGCAGAGTATTGTTGTACTCTGGTGATGTATCAAAATTTAGGTTGACATTTTTTTGTGCATTTGGTGATTGCATGTTTCTGGAAACTTTTTTTTATTACATAAGATGCTGGTGGTAATAATTGGTGATGTTAATTTTGTGGGTTTTTTTTTTTTTTTTTTGAATCTCTTTCTCCCTTCTTTGAATATTCATCTGATGAAAATTTCTTTTATGCAGAGAAATTATCGATTCTTCTTCATGTTTGTTTTCTCAACAACCCTTCTTTGTATATACGTTTTTGCATTCTGCTGGGTCTACATTAGGAGGATCATGGGATCAGAACACACCTCAATTTGGAAAGCAATGATCAAAACCCCTGCCTCCATTGTTCTAATAATTTACACTTTCATATCAATGTGGTTTGTCGGTGGCCTTACAGCCTTCCATTTATATCTGATTAGTACAAATCAGGTGAGAAACATCTCTTCATTGTGTCACTACCTTTTTTATAGAAAAAACCTTTTGACTTCTAAAATTCAAGTCTTTGTTGTAAGATGTTAATGGATTGATTTTTAGTTTCTGCTTTGCTTTTCAGACCACTTATGAGAATTTCAGATATCGATATGATCGGAGAACAAACCCCTATAATAAAGGCATTGTAGAGAACTTTAAAGAAATATTTTGCTCAAGTGTTCCTCCGTCAAAGAACAATTTCAGGGCAAAGGTTCCAAGAGAACCTGTATTACCAACTCGAACAATCGGTGGTGGTGGTTTCATGAGTCCTAATATGGGAAAAGCTGTGGATGACATTGAAATGGGTAGGAAAACAGTGTGGGGAGACATGGGCAATATCGCCGATCACGGTGAAGGGCAGCTCGCAAACAACGATCGCTTGAACATAAAGGACGGCGAGTTGGGTGAAGTATCTCCAGACATAAGGACTACAGTAGAAGAAGGGGACCGTGTTGGAATACATCCAAGACGATCTAGTTGGGGAAGAAAAAGTGGAAGCTGGGAGATGTCACCAGAAGTTCTTGCTTTGGCAGCCAGAGTAGGGGAGCCAAACCTTGTGGGAGGGAGTAGCAGCGGTAACTTGACAAGTGAGAATCGACATTAATAGCCAACTGTTTACTTTTCAACCAACCTAGAAAACAGAAGAAGATTTGATGTGCTGAGTATATGATTTTTCATCATCGACGACATAGGAACTATGTTATGTGCAATATGGGAGGGGTGTTTGAATGGTTTGGTTTGGGTATTGGTATTGTGGTTCTAGAGGAGGGTGTGGTGGAATGGTGTTTGGTGTACGAGTGATGTTCTTATTTCTTATTTTTAGTTTTGGTGTTTGTATTTGTGGAATTAGTTAGCATCTAATTTTATCTCATTTCACTTGCATAGACGGTGATTGTCTCTCTTCCACTCTGTCTCGATCAAGTAGGGAAAATCAAATGGTTGTAAATTATTGAATCTATCCGGTTAATTATTTATTTGCTTCCATTGAGCATATATAAAGCTTTGTACAGGAACTCTTTCTAGTAGCTCTATGATTGTAAGAAGCAAAAATGTTTCAATGACTGAATTAGCCTAGGCAAGCATGGGCTGGATTTTGTTGATCATATTCTAATTTGGACTTGAGGCAGAGGTCCATAATCCAAAAAGTGGACTGGATTTTTGTCAAAAGAAATGACAAAAAAGGGAAAATTTTCCAAATTAAAATAATAATAATAACAGAAAGTCAAAGGTAGGGACTATAGAGGTAGATGTAACTGTCTAGTCAACACATAACCTCAAATCTGTTATATCAAAATAACCCAGGGACTACTTCTGTAATTTTACCTGAAAAAGCAAATCTACAGCTCCCTCTTTAATTGTATTGGGAAATTGTGTAGATGTATTTTACTACTGCTATTTTCTTTTTCTTTTTTTTTTAACTGCTTGCTAATACTATTTTCAAGTTCTAATCTTTCATGGAATGATAATTTTCCATTGAGTTAATTTTTTTTTTATTTAAAAAAAATGGTAAACAATTCAAAGAAGACGACAAGAAGCCATTAAATTGCCCATACCAAAAATACTAAAGCTAGCTTAAATTGACATTGACCTTATTTCTTCATTTCATCTCAAATTTTTACTGTTCCTCACTCTTCTCTTCTCTCTTTCTTCTTCACATTACTATCATCAGATGGTTTTTGCATTGAGAAAAGGGAAACTCAATTCATGCCAATGTAAGTATGTCGTGAGAAAAACTCTGTTTCTTCTTAGTAAGGTCAAAATTGTAAGTTCTTAGATGATCCTATTTTTGTTTTTTCTTTCTCTCAAATATTGTCTCTATACTGTTTTGTTGCTACCTACTTTTTGTTTTGATATGCATCCATCATAACATGTAGATTGGATTTGATCATATTTTTCTGATTACAGATTGACAGATAGATATAATGTTTAAGAACCAACTTCAAGAACTCGCACAAAGAAGCTGTTTCAATCTTCCTTCTTATACCTGTACTAGGGAAGGACCTGATCATGCTCCAAGATTCAAAGCTTCTGTTAATTTCAATGGTGAGATCTTTGAAAGTCCAAGTTATTGTACTACTTTAAGACAAGCAGAACATGCAGCTGCTGAAGTTGCTTTAAATGTTCTTTCTTCTAGAGGCCCTTCAAGGTCTCTAACTGCAAGAGTTCTTGTAAGTTTTCTTTTTTTTTTTTTCATTTCTTTTCCTGTTTAATTGAATGAGTTCTAGAATACCCATTTCTCAGTTTTGGATATAATTGATCTGATGAAGGATGAAACTGGAATTTACAAGAATCTTCTTCAAGAAACTGCACATAGAGCTGGGCTTAATCTTCCTGTATATACTACTGTAAGGTCAGGTCCTGGTCATGTTCCAACTTTTACTTGCACTGTGGAGCTTGCTAGTATGAATTTTACTGGTGAACCTGCCAAGACAAAGAAACAAGCAGAAAAGAATGCAGCTATTGCAGCTTGGTCTGCTTTTAAAAGAAGTACTATAACTATTTCTTTCACTTATCATTATTTCATAGTATAGTGTAAAACTTGTTTACATATTTTGTTATATGATCTGATTTGCTTGTAAAATTTGTTTTTCAGTGCCTAATTTGAATTCTTCTACAAACAAGGAAGTAGATCAAGCTGTTCTTGAAAGAGTTGTATCAAATTTTAGATCTAAAGAAGAATATAAACAATCAAGAAAAAGAGATTATGGGCAACCAAGAAGAAGAATGGTTAGAGGCTCTGCATCATCATCATCTTCTACAAACCCTAACAATATCCAAAATTGGAAGCTTTTGGATCTTTTATTGGATTCTGCCTTAAAAAACTCAATTAAAAAGCAAAGCTCTTTTGTTTCTCTCCTCCCTCCACCACCACCAAGAACAACTTCAAAGATTTTGCCTCCTACAGAATCTAGTCAAACTCCATACCGATCATCAATCCATCAAATTCAAGTTAATAATAAGGGCAAGATTCAAGTTCCAATAGAAGAGCATAAAAAAGATGAGGAAGAATGGCTAATGGGTATCAACAAACCAATTGAAAAGGGAAAAAATTCGACTTCTTTATATAACCCATTTGCTAGTAGTAGATTTCTTGGGTCATCATCATCATCATCAAATTGTTCAAGAATTCATATGGGTAATCCTAATTATCATCATGGAATTGCTCCAGCAGTGCAAATTAGGTCAGTGATTCCAGTATGTGCAGCTCCACCACCATCCACAACGAAGCCAGAAGCAGCAGCAGTAGCAGAGACATCAACAACAACTGCCAATAACAAGACTGAGTCAAACCCAATTACTCAACAACTCGGTACTGAGTTGAACAATATGCTACAGTTATGAAATTAAAAAATTAGAAGAAAAAGGAATATAATTAGAAGAACTCGTGGCCAGTTTTGAGCTGATGAGTGAATGACCTAGAAATTATTAGTATTAATTAGTGTAATTTTTGGCCTCACAATTACAACTAGTAGTAAAAACACAAAATCATGGTGTTGATTTTGGTTTAGTGTATGTAAAAAATTTAAATTGTGTACTTGCATTAGAGGATTAAATTTTACAACTTGCCACCTTCACCTAAACATTAAGTGCAGCAGAGACAGCATTAAATGGGATCTGGAGTGGTGGGTTGCAGGAGATAAGGAGAGAGAAAGCAAAAGCAATTAGCAATGAAGAGAGAGGAGAGGACGAACAGACAATTGCAGCGGTAAACGCAAGCAATTAATTTTACCCTCAGACCATAATTTATTAGTCTTGTCTTCTCCATTAATGCCCTCTTCTTTTTCTTCCACTCTTCACTTCTCTTGCTTCTATGCTTTTCTTTTTTTTCCTCTTTTTTATTTTTGAAAAAAAAAAAAAATACTATTCTAACTCTAATCACTTTGCATTTAATCTAATTAATACTCAATGTATTGACTTCATTCCTCATTCCAAGTTAATTAAATCATTAATATTCAGGCCCTTCAACAAGTTTGAATAGTCATTTTCTCTCCAATGGCTATTTCAGGCCATACTTATACTTTCACTCCCAACTTCTAACCATTTTCCAGTTTTACTATAAATTCGATTTTAATGCATTTTTACCCTACTCACCAAATTCTCCCTACATCCAAAATTTCGTTCATGATCGAATGAAATTTGAGATTATATGGTCCTTAAATAAAATTAATTTGAAATTCATAACTAATTAAGATAGTTTATAACTTATGGTGACTAAACTGTAAATTTAATCATCTTTTTCCTCGAGAGCGACCCAAGCAACATCCTCCACAGCTAGCCATCTTCAACACCACTGAAGCCAACTGCCTTCTTCACCTCCTCTGTCCCCTTCTCTTACACGATTTTAAATCTGGTTTTACTTTTATTTTTATCTGGAGCTAGGCAAATTTGAAACAAATTCAATAAGCAATTTCTTCTAGTTCACAAACCATAGTAGAATTAACAAAACAAACAATATCAAGAAAGGAATGTAAAAATACAAAAAACCAAATAGAGACAAGATTAAAGAGGAGTTGGTCGATAGAGCCAGAAAATTGCAGCTCGCCAGCGACAGTGCAATGAGAATTGGCGAGAGCAGAACATCGATGGCAGCTTGAGACAGGTGAACCGAAGGACGGAGGAGTTAAGAATGCGACCAGAAACGCAACAAATGCATGATGTTGGTGCTGCCAAAGAAGATGGAGACTCCGTCATTACTGCTGCTAGGACGCCAATTGATCAGTTCCAAGCAGTGGCGACTATTGTTTGGGTTAGGGCAACCAGAAACGGAGCAAATGAACATCCTCTACATTCATTAGGCTTCTTGACAAGTATTACATTCGCTAGCCAATTATGGTAGCGGACTTCCCTATTGAAGACAACCTTTTCTAACCTTCGCACAGCCATAACCACTGGCTCCCCCATGCATTTTGGGGTAAGGTATCTAATACAAAATCAGTTTGCCAATGATACAATTGTACGGCAACAATCATGAACATGCACCGTTCATTATTTGGTCCCCCATTCCACGGTCACATCAATCGCCCTTTCTACCAAAAGGAGCTTCCTCACTATTCCCACTTCATACGATTCAACCACATACCTCTGAAGGCCTCTATAGTCAATATATTAATTGCATTGCCATCATCTACCAAAAGTCTCCCCACATGGAAATTTTCAATAACTTCTACTATTACCGATGCACCCGCTTGAGAAAAATTACATGAGCAACATCAAAATTTCAGATAGTGTAGCGCTTAGCGGAGTGTACACAATGAGTACCTAGCCTCTTCCTTATTTTTTTGATCGCGTTTTCTTTTTTCCTGAATCGGTAAAGCTTTCTCTGCTTGAATGGATCTCCTTTCATGGTAACTCTCTATGTCTTCATCATTCCTAATGAATTTGACCTCTCTAGCTATTAACTCTGTAAAATTTGTTAGGATTCCTACCTATATTGAATCAAATAGAGTTGGATATCTACAATTATTCTGTAGCATCCTTACTATCATCTCATCATTCATTGAATCGATAAGTACCATCCTGCTCTGGAATCTGTCTACGAATTGTTTTAAAGTAACCTCACATTCCCTCGCAATAGTATCAGAATCATAAAGATTTTTTTCATAATTCTTTGAATTTTTATGGTTTATCTTCTTTAAGTAATGTTTTTTTTTATATGATTATTTTATTTTTTATATAAGATTTAATAAAAATAATTAAGAATCATTATATTTTTATTAGCCGCCATTAGTGATCTGAATTTTTCAACGGTAATAAAACCTAATAAACTATATATTATTGGAAAGCTATCGATTTATATATTTCGAAAATAACCTCAAATCGGAGATTCATTGTCGGTAAGATGATAAATCGAAGTCTGAAAGTTTTTAAATCTAAAGAGTTTTCAAATCTGATTTGAATTTTTTTAGCTTTTCAGTCGCCTATTTTCGGAGCTCTAATGTTAGTGCAGGTTCCAAACACCTGGGCTGACAACTAGCAACACCAGCTACCCCATTCCAGCTTTGATCGGTGCAGAAGAGAAGTTGGTTGCATGGGTGGAGTTTTGATTTTTATTGTTAGAAAGGAGGTAATTTTGGCATTTTAGGCCATCTTTTTCTAAAATTTGTTTAATTTTAAAACTTTTTGTGCCATTGTGGTATTTGACTAAAACTATTGTAATTGTAGTGTGAATAACATGGTATTTTCTATCCCTTTTAATTAATAATAGTCGGGTTAGATAATTTGTGTGGTTGTAGATACAGATGTGAGTTATATATTCTTATCTTTTCTTCCAAAAAAAGTTGATCTTTTCTAATATCATCTTAATAATTATGCAATATATTTGAGGATTATTTGCTCAATCAAGAGTTTGGGTACATGGTTCTACTTCTTAACAAAATATTTTTTTTTTAAAAAAAAAATTCTAAAAATAAGAGAAAAAAGGTTAATTCTATTATATTCTAGCAACCAAATTTATATTTATGAGATTATTTATTTATTGAAAAAAAAAATCTAAAAATAAAAGCACAAAAGATTAATTCTATTATATTCTAGCAACAAAAGTTATATTTATGAGATTATTTATATTTTCTAAAAATATAAAGTAGATTATTGAAAGAATTCAATCTTTTATCAAATAACTTATTTAAAATTTAACTATAAAAATTAAACATGTAATTTTTTTTAAATGAACTAAAAAATTGTAATTGAATTCTGCTCATTATAGTAATTAGGTCCACTTTTTTATTTTAATTTAAAAAACGGACTCAATGTAGAAAAAAAATAGGAAAAATGGATTCACTAAATTTTAATAGCATTTTCGAACATTTTGTTAAAAAAAATAAAAAAATAAATCTCTGTATAATTTTGGTACAAAATTTGCATAATAGTTGTATAACAATTATAGTTGAACAATACTCATACAATAGTGATAAAAAATAATATAACAGTAGTTCAACATTTTTTTATGCTTATATAACAATATTAAAATATTAACTAACTGTTTTTTTTAATATTATTTTTATAATGAGTCTATTTTTTAAATAAAAATAAGGGGTAATTACTATTGGGTTTCTGAGGTTTGACCTAATAGACTCGGAGGTCACTCTATTTCTAAAATTGTATCAATTAGTCCCTAACTTTTTAATAATAGACTCTCAGGTCCTTCCGTACACTTTTTCCGTTAGTCAACAAAAAAGTCAACTTTTTTTTTTAAAATGACAAAAATACCTTTTGGTTTATTTGAATCGAACCATGATTTATTTGAATCGAACCGGACTAATTAAACCCAATTTTAAATCAAACCACAGTAAGAATTTAAAATGACCAAACTAGAATACAAACCAAGGACCTCGAGAATGTTAGAAGGTATAATAACCAACTACACCAAGACACCTTTAATGTATTGAATTGACGTGATAAGATTTATTGTGTAAAGCACAACCATGTGTAAAGCACAACCATTCACCTTTTATGACTATAACAATTATCTATTCTTTCAATTAAGATTTTATTAAATAATTACATATTTATTTTTTATCATTCTAGACAAGTCTGAAGGTTAGAAGAAAAAGTTTAACTTTTCCGGAAAATTTAAAAAGATTTTACAGAAAATTGAGTGTTTATTTGGAGAAATTAACAAATATTAGAAAACTCATATTTTTTATTTGGAGAAATTAACAAAATATTAGAAAACTCATATTTCTAATTCAAGGAAATTAAATATTTATTGGAATTAGTTTAATTATATTTTTATTAAAAAATTTAGGCGTAATTATTTTTGGGTCCCTAAGGTTTAGCCTAATGTATTCTGGGGTCCCTCTATTTTGGAAATTGTATCATCGGGTCCCTAAATAATAGATTTTGAGGTCATTCCGTTCAAAAACGGCGTTAGTCAACGGAAAAAGTCAACGATTTTTTTCTCCAATAAATATTTTATTTCCTTGAATTAGAAATATGAGTTTTCTAATATTTGTTAATTTCTCTAAATAAACACTCAATTTTCTGTAAAATTTTTTTAAATTTTCTGGAAAAGTTAAACTTTCTCTTCTAACCTTCAGACTTGTCTAGAATGATAAAAAAATAAATATGTAATTATTTAATAAAATCTTAATTGAAAGAATAGATAATTGTTATAGTCATAAAAGGTGAATGGTTGTGCCTTACACAATAAAATCTTATCACGTCAATCCAATACACTAAATGTGTTTTGGTGTAACTGGTTATCATGCATTTTAACATCCTCAAGGTCCCTGTTCAAATGTTATTTTAAATCTTTATTGTGGTTTAATTTAAAATTGGGTTTAATTAGTCCAGTTCGATTCAAATAAACCAAAGGGTAGTTTTGTCATTTAAAAAAAAACGTTAGACTTTTTTGTTGACTAACAGAAAAAGTGGACGGAAGGACCTGAGAGTCTATTATTAAAAGTTAGGGACCTGTCGATACAATTTTGAAAATAGGAGGACCAACGAGTCTATTAGCCAAAACTTCAGGGACCCAAAAATAATTATCCCCACAATTAATTCAACACATATTTTCATATGAGAAATGAAAAATATAATAAATAAAACATTTGAAACTTGATTGTAGGTGATCTTTAGATCTTGGTAGAAGAAATTAATGTTCGGAATAAAAAATTGGTCCTTCTCCATATCGAATAACAAAATAAAGTCTCTGCAATAATATTTTTGAAACTTAGGTTTTTTTGAAAACTAATACACAGAAAGATATATTGATGGAAGAACATGCTACATTACCGGACTCCATTGATAAAAATCAAAATCCGCATTTAAAGATTTGAGATTTTAAAAAAAAAAAATCAATAAACTCACTTATGTTTGAACTATCAAAATTAAATAAAACAAAATAAATAAATTGAAAAACTCCATAAATAAGAAAAAACATCAAACAAAATATAAAAAGAAAATTTTTCTTTCAATAAAATTTTTCTTTCGAAAATTTAAATTTCTTTCAAAAAATTTCTAGGAACTTTTAGATTTTGGCGTGGACATATTCAATAAAATTGACTGCAATTCAAAATTTGAATCACTCAAGAAAAGTAGTAATCATGATTAAAACTTATTTGATTGTGAATAAAAGATATTCTAATAGTTAAGATGATGTATTATTCACTTGCTTAAGGTTATTGGGTTATTTGCAGTTATAGTAGTTTATTATGTTTATGTCCTTTTGGTGTATGTGATTAAAAATATAATTTTGTATGCTACTATAATAAAAATAAAAGCACCCAATGTAAAATTAGTAGGCTGATGTGATGATGAAGTGTGTTCAACATATTTAGGCTAAATGAGACCCCAAAATAGACTCTATAACTGCTGAATTTTTTAAGAAAATTGCACATTTTTGTTTATCTGTTCAACCTCCATATGTGTGGTCCGCTGTTCACCATTGGCATAAGATTGCATCTATGATTTGGTTTGTTTGGTTCATCCAACCTTATTCTCTTTACCCCTGTCTTGTACTAGTTAGGCAGTTATCTATTAATTTTGTATATAAAGCAGCATAGTGGTAGTCTGAAACTTTCTTTAGTTCTTTTAAGGTCTAACACATAAATTTGCCTTTCAACTTTAAGTATTTTTGGAAATTGAACTTAAACTTTAGGGGTGCACAAATTGATAGTTCAATCTTCGCCCCTTTAGCAAATTAATACATGGACTCTCCTAAGAGAGTGCATGATTTTCACACGATTTGAGGTCCATAATGTAATTTTCAAAACTCATTTATAACTTTATATCTTTCTCATAAAATGGAGGAGTAAATGGGAAGTTCAGCTTGTCTTCTTCCTTTTAGCAAGATCACCAATATCCACCACTGTCCATCGGGAAATGACATCAGTAAAATTAGGTGTTCCGTGTTCATACAGTGAGGAAGAGCTTGTCGAAGGGAGGTGAATGGTATTTCGTCGCCTCCAGATGGCCACTAAATCAGCGGGAAATTCACAAAAGATACCTTGATAGGCAAAACTAAAATAATTAATTTTGTGATTCCCTGATTATCTGTTGACAGATTTAAGACCACTGATCAACTCCATACATCATGAGCTTCATTTTATCATTAGAATCTTCACTGTTCATTGGCCAGAACGAGTGATGTTGCCGAGTCATTGGGTCGGGTCATGCGACCGAACTCTTATGTTGCATATTTCGAGTTGTTACAATGTCCAGACGAGGAAAATAAGATCTATATGCTTAGGTTATTTTCATCAAGTACTCCAATTTTATGTATTCATTGCTTCAATCAGCACATGAATCGAAAAATGAGGTTTCATGTTAGGTAAATATTTCAGTAATTGGAATAACAAGGAAGATACTAAAATTGCACTTTTTTTTTTTAAAAAAATTGCACTCTGGTCACTAAAGCGTGTATGTACTTCACTCATTCTCTCAAAACAAACCATGTGTTGGATTTACTGAAGAAAGCAAAAGTTGGACTGTCAATTAAATTTATGCATTCAGAAAGTTAAAATTTCCTATGGTAAAATGATGAAAGACCAGAGGTGAAAGTATATATTAGTGATGTCTCTAATAATATGCCACATGAGTTATAACAAGTTTCATGGCAAATTCATATGCATAAGGTGATTTAGATCTGAATTTTATTAATAATGACAAACAATGAAATGATAAATGCCTTACATTGTATTCAACTACTAATCTAGCAACAGAATCTAACTTGCGAAAATTCTAAGGGATCCTTTCTTCAAGTGATAGTCTTTTTGATAAATACAATGATGATCCTGGTCTCATTCTTGGATCATTAATGTCACCCCGAGTTGCATTCTTACAGATAGTCAAAATAAGCTTTTTTTTGCCTGAGTTATCAAGGATTTTGAATTGTTATTATCATTTTGTTCTTTGCCAATGAATGCATCAAGCCAATACAGTTCTCATTAGTAGCATCTTTGATATTGCTTAAAACACCTTTTAACTTAATACTGCTTGATTCTATTTATAATTTAGAATGACTTTCCACAGCACATTATCTAAGATTTAACCCAATAGACACACAACTGAAGACGATCGGTAGACCAAACATGTTATATTATCACTAGTAAATTCATAATTAAATGGAAATCATGAATACCTGCAAAAGGAATGAGTACTTGCATATGTAATTTTTTTGCAGGACGGGTTAGTAGAGAATTTTGCAGACACCCACATGTTACCATCCCAAACTATTCCACAGCATGTAATAATAAAATAGCACCAGTTTGGGCTTTATCAAAACCCACTCCATTGGAGAGCATTACCCAGTTTAAGTGACAAGTCATTTCACTATCTAAAACATAAATTATACAGAGATTTGCCAAAAAATCCACCCTTTACGGGAATTTGCAAGCAATTTTCTTTATCAAAGGACAGTTGGTAGTCGAAAACTACTTATAACAGAAGGGATGCGTTGAATGGGCATTGTTTTTTTTCTTTTTTCCACCGAAAGCAACATTTAATGTCAACAACCCAATGCTAGAGAAGAGACGTCTTCCCTCGAAAATAATATACCCTACCACGCCATTAAAGAATAGACCCCTTTTCTGTCATATTCCTTAAAACCATTTTACCCTTCAACCTACGCAAAGTATAGAATAATATGCTGGCTTCAATATGCAAACTCATTCATTTCGTCTATCATTTTAAGTAATATTTTATATATATGGAACTATTTCCTTTCCCCCACTTTTTTTTTCTTTACAAATAAGAGAAAATCAGTGTGTAAGTTAAACCATAAGATGACACAATATGCAAGGAAAAGGAGAACTTTTCCAACCTTGCCAATTGATAAAAAATATCAAACTCTTAGAGCAACCTGATCTTGCCATGATATCTTCCTCTTCCCTGCTCTACTTGGTCCGTTCCCGACCGTCCTACAAGCTGATAACTTCATCTCGTTATGATGTTCGTCGCTTCCACCTCTCATTAAACATATCTTTGGTTCTTCTATTCTCATCACCTCGCCATTTGCCTGTAATTCTTCCTCCTCTGTCTGCAACAAATTCCAATTAACAACATTAGTTGTGACAAAATGACAAATGCATGAGTTTATAGCTCAGAATATTTGATAAGAGTTGCTAATTGATTACCGAAATCTGGTTCAAATCGAAAATCGGAGTGTTATTTCTAACAGCAGCCTCTTTTCCGCTGTAAATCCTTTCCTTTTGATTCAAGTCTGGAATTGTAGCGGAATTACGCAATCCCAGCTCATTTGCCATCCAAGTCTTCTGCTTCTGGCCCAAGTCAAAATTTGGGACAGGGCACTGCAAAATTGCTTCCCTTTCACTATAAATCTTTCCCTTTCTGTTTAAATCAATTTGGAGGGCCGCTCTCTGCACCGAGGCATCATTTCCAGTGTAATTCCTGCCTTTTCTTACAGCTCTAGTTCCATTTACTATGCTTTGCCTTTGAACATGTTTTGGTTCAGGGGCAGCATTTTGAGAATGGTTTTGCATCAAGTACTTGTATCGTTGCCTCAGAAACCTACAGTTTAAACAAAACAACCCTTGAGATCATGATATATGAAAATGATCCTATTCCAGTACAAAATTGCAAATTCACAAAATAAATGAACATGCCACACAGTTTCTAACTAGGCAATTTAAATTCTCATAAAAGCCTCTCCTCAACTTATCTAAACAAGCTTACCTGACTTCAGCTGATAAGTTCAGCTTCTTCTGTTTCATGATCTGCAATCTCTTTCTCTGGTCTTCTGTTTCCTGTTAAACAGATAAATAACACAGAGTCCGTCTATTATCAATAACTGAAATTTTAAAAATTGAATTGGAAACCTCACAAAAACCACAATATAAGAACAATTCAAAACCATCAAGCAAAAACGAGCTTTTCCCTCAATTTCAAGAGAGGTGCCGGAACTCCAAGAATAGGATTTTCAAACTATATGCAGGTGATGAGCAACAGCAAGTAGTTATTGAACATATCAATCAACACAAACTCATAGGCAAAGAGAACACTAGTAGTGAACAAATTAAATTGAAGCGTCGAAAAACCAGACTCAATAAACCTAAATTCTGAGAGAAAAAAGTCACGGAATCTAGCCACAAGCAGGAAGGAGCAAAAGCATTTTTCTACGAAATTG
Source organism: Croton setiger (assembly GCA_948099555.1). NCBI lineage: Eukaryota > Viridiplantae > Streptophyta > Magnoliopsida > Malpighiales > Euphorbiaceae > Croton > Croton setiger. Next base: position 25,510 of record CANUEY010036398.1, read on the forward strand.
TCAAGGTTGTGATTGTGAACCTTCAAAATGGAAAATTTCAACACAAACAACAGAAGTATAGGAATATAGATTAAGGTCCCAATAGACCACATATATCAAACCACCACAGGCTTGCAGGTAACATATATCACAGATCATGAACATAAGTTATTTATAAAGCCATGAAAAATCACTAAATAACTAGTCACTTGTATGTTTACATGCTGGCTTAGACATCTCAGAAAACCCAGCTTAACTTAAAATAATTACACCTAAGAAATTGAAAATTCCAAATATACAAGTTCTGTTCAATCAAAATTAAAAGGAGACCAGAATCAAACATAAAAGAATTAAACTTAACTCTCAATCATTATTCCCCCCCAGAAATGAATCGAGATGGGGGTACAGAAGATTCTTAAAAATCCAAGAAAAGAAACCCCAGAAAAACAAATCCAAGGAAATATCAGATCTGGTAACCCACACAGCGTAAACGATAAATTATTAAAAAAAACCAAAAAAATAAAAGCTGTTACCTTTAACAACTCATCAAAGTCCTGCAAGAGACTCTGATGCCTGAGCCTGGTTCTTGGATCCTCAAACACAGTTGAATATGCAGAAGGAGAAGGCTCCAAAGCAGCAGCTACCCCTAACATCCTCTTCATGGCGAGATCAATCAGATAGGAATGAAAATACCCAAAAGGCAAAATAAAAACCTAGATAGAGAGGAAAGGAGGAGAGACAAAGGTAGAGAAAAATATAAGGAAGAAGGAAGAGAGGTTGAATAATAAGAAAGAAAGGGAAAGGGATAGAGAAGAAATAATAAAAGCAAGAAAGGAAAGAAGAGGGTAGATAGAAAGAGAGAGAGAGAGAGAGAGATGGGAAGGGAAGGTTCTCGGTTTCCTGTTTTCTCTGTGAAACTCTGACCAAGACAAAGAAAGAAAACCAAAGAAGCCCACATAATTCGGTGAAAAAAATGTTTCTTTTGAGACAGTGATGAAGATGGGATTTTTTGGGGGGGGTTGCAGAAGGGTATTTCAGGGATAGCTGGATTATAAATTTTAATTTGTTGTTGTTGTAGGAGAGTGGAAGAGTGTTTTTGGGGAGGTGAGGTGAGGTGGGTTTGGTTGGAGGACAACATTTGATTGAAGACAACAATCTCCTCTCTTCTTTTTCTTTCTTTCTTTCTTTTTCAAATTTGTCTTCTTTTTTGGTTTTTCTTCCCAAACATAAATTTTGGTCCAGCTGGGCCATTGAAGCGAGGTGGTGGGTGGTGGTGTGGACTCTTCTTTGTGTTTTGAGGGCATGGAGTTTCCATGTTTCTTCTTTCCTTCCTTTAGGGTATAGAGTAGAGAGATAAAGAAACAAAAAAAGGAAAATGGGTACCCCTGTTTCTAGAGAGAGAAAGGGTGAGTTTTGGTTAAATAAAAAAGATAAGCATTGAGATAAATGGGATGATGCTGTTTTTCTGATGTGTTGTTGCTGTAGCAGTTGTTGGTTAGTACCTTTTTTTAAGCTCTCTCTCTCTCTCAACACACAGAGAGAGATATATATAGGTATATGCTTTTTATATTGTTATTTATATTATATAGACCTTGGTCTATTCTTTTATAATTACTCTTTTACCCTTTCTGCTTTCTTTGTTTTGAAGAATGCTTCCTTTTTCCCACTTCACTTGCTGCCAGAATCTGACTCTTAAAAATGTAAAGAATTAAAATAAAGGAAATCCCCATTTTTGGCTTACAGACAGAGTCAATTTTGTTTTTGGGTTGAGCAGTTCTAATGGCCATTGTTTCAGGGCATTTTGGTAAAGTTGTAAAACCAGTTGTGTTTATTTTATTTCCTGTAAATCTGATCCACCATCCTCAACTAATGAATACTGAATACAACAAGTCCCTACTTGTCTATCCGCCACATGACTCCTAAAAAAAAAAGTCTAAAATCCTTCATAACAATTACATTATTTGCTAGTAATTATTATTCTCCTGTTATTATTTAAGCTTCAAACAAAAGCCAAGTTTTGAACAAAATTTTCTGAGTTGGATTGGGCCAAAACACACTTGCCCAATTAAGCATGGCCCAAGTTTGTAGATTATGAATGTAGTGGTGTGGTGTGAGTGATGTTGTAGTAGAAGTGAAAAAGAAAGGTTGGTTTGAAGATGGGTTACTTTCTGTTTGCAGTGCACTTTGTTTTTTGGGAATTGATTATAGAGATGACAGAAATAGAGAGGAACTTTTGTGGATGGTAGGTTAGGTGTCTTGCTCTGCTTATTTGTCTTAATCCCTCTTGTAATTAGTTCCATAACATTTATGGATTTGTTGTAAGATCTAACAACTCATGAGAGTGATATATTTCAATTTTACTTTTTTTTATTATGCTCATATAATTCCTAAAGTTGTGCAAAAGAGCAAGTGCTTCTCCTAGTCAAACGATTAGTTTAGTTCTAGTTTTGATGTGAGCTTTGTAATATCTTGGTAGAATATCATTTGGTGTCCTTATGTAGACTTGTATTGTAATTGTGAAATACATATTTATAAGGGAAAAGCCTCTACGTAGTCCTCACTTTTAAGTTTTTGGACTAAAATAGCTATTTCAAATTTTTAGCAACCAAAAAGACCCTTTTTAAGTTTTAAATGTACTAAAAGGATAATTGTTTTCGCTTATACCTACGTGCATCATTAGAACGAAGTTGAGAACCAAATATTCTCTTTAAATTTTCTTTCTCTTTGTTGCGACGAATAAGAGAAGAAAAGCTTCGTGGTCAACTGATTTTGATCCAATCTATAGTTTCTTAGAGATTAGTTTTCATTAATCAAGAAGAAGAGAGATGCAAGACTTCGTTGTCATCTTCTCTCTCATTTTTTTCTATTTCTAGAACACAATCATCTCCCAATTAAGCTAATTGTTAGCTTTGGAAGGAAGAGAGCTCCGCACTGAGTGCAGTTTGCTTCAACAAGTCGCAGGAGAACATAAATTGCTAAATATTGGCCAAGATGCAAATTTGATCGATTTACATGATAGAACTCCAATTCATGTTGAGGCGGGTCATATATGTGCGAAAGTGATCCTATTTGTTAATCAATTGGAGGAAAAGCCAATGTTTTGGATTATAATGGCTACATGATGCTTCTTTTAGTTACGTCGTTGCTTTTGAAAACTAAAATTCATATCTATTTGATTGATTTGTTTAGTCGAGTTCTAATCTTTGAATGCTTAAAATTGCTATGAATTTATGTTGAATGTTTAGTTTTCTTCTCTGATCTGAACCGTAATTTGTTTCCTTTCTTATTGATTTCTTTCAATTTTGCCGTCAATGAATAACATTAGAAATTTAAATTTGCTTTTGATTTTTTAATTAATAATAATTTTGATCACTTTATTTCTTAAAATTGTATTTAGGAAGCTTTGATTCTTAAATATTATTTGATTTGACGTGTAAATATTTCCAAAAACTTTATCAAAGCTTTTTAATGTTGATAAATTTCTAAAAGCAAAATCTACAACTGCCAAATAGTTTGATTTTAATATATCTAAAATAAGAAAGATATGATGGTAATGTGTTTGATTTTAATATATCTAAAATAAAAAAGAAATGATGGTAATGTGTTTGATGATCTGTTTCAGAGTAGTCTAGTTACTGTTTCTTAGTTTTCAATTTTTTTTTTTTTTAAATTTCAGATTCTAAATAAAGAAAAAATAGTTTTTTAAGAATTTTACAATAATTCTATTATTTGAGGCTATAGGTGAACGATATTCTCGAGATCTTCAAATATCATCAATGCACCAATTTTGACTAGTATTGTGCTTTTATGTTGTGACATCCATAACCAAATCAAGCATCATGTATGGCATTATTTTAAGCATAACATGCATTTATTAAGAAATTAATTATTTGAATATGCTATTGAATTAAGTAAAAAATGTGAATAAGTTAAGTTCTAGGCTTGTTTACAGTCGGTCGACGTAACGAAGTCTATTTAGGATTTTTGCTTTCGCAACCGAAAAATGTCAGAAACACGGAAAATTTAAAAGAAATAAAATTTGGCTTTTGATGTTTTGAATATTTGAATGAATGTTATTTGTTTTGGAACCTTAAAATATGACAACGTCATACGATTTTGGCTCCGCTGTATTGCCGAGGTTCTGGAGTCGGTTTCGGGCGTTGACCGGGCCGCGAATATTTTTCGGACCCAATTTCGCCGAAACTTCAAACATTGTTTGTAATTATTATTTTGAGATTAAAAGTGAAAGAAAATGTGTTTAATGAAGTGATTTCGAGCAGAAACAAAAGAAGGGAAAAGGAAGGAAATTAGATAAAGTAGGTTTAGGATATTTTTGAATAGTTTAAGTGAAAATGAAGTAGGAGGTGGAAAGGTTAATGTTGGGTTTTGTTCCTGGAGTGTTTAGAGGCTAAATGAAGAGGTGGAAAAAGTGGTGAGAACAGAAAGGCTCGAAGCCAAAACCAGAAAAGAAAAAAAAAAGAGAAAAAAGAGAGAAAAGAGATAAAAGAGAAAAAAAGAAAGAAAGCTTGGGTTCCATAGGTTTTATGTAATCCCAAGATGTGTTAGAGGAGATTAGAAGTGAGAGAGAAGGAAGAGAAAGACTGGAAACAAAGAAAAATAAGGAAAATAGTAGGGTTCCAAAAACAGAGCAATGTGTGGGAAGGGAGAAAGAAAGAGAAAAAAGAGAAAAAGAAGAAAAACTAGCTTGCATGGGTAACTTTGGGGTCTTGGAATAGCTTAAGGGTGTTACTGATAAGAGATTAGTGGCGAGAAATGACCGAAAAACGGCCGAAAAATCGCCTGAACGTTGGGTCTTTTTGAAGTTTCAATTATTTTCAATTAGGTCCTACCCAAATTGAATTTAGAAAATTATATTTTGGTCCCTAAACTTACTGCCCCATTTCAATTCTGCTCCTAGAAAGTTTAAAATGTTTGCAATTTTAGTCTCTCCGCCTAAATTAGCTTCTGGAAACTATATTTTGACCCTAGTACTTGTTGTCAGACTTCAATTAAGCTCATAAAACTTTGAAAAACTATTCAATGGAGTCCTTTTTAGTTTAAATTGAATTTATTTTTATTGTTTGGACTAATTGGCTAATAAATTAAGTTTAATAATTATAAATATTGTTAAATATGATTAATATTTGATAAATTAAGTTTGATAAATAATTGTAATAGTGTTTTTAATATAAAAAATATATGATTTAAGTTAAAATTCAAAGAAAATAATATTATTTGGTAATGAAATTAAATTAATTGAAAATAGATAAATGTATAATCATGCATCATATCACATATGAATTGTTTATATGATAATTTGAATATTCGTTATGCTTTATAACATCGGAGCATCGAGTGTTAAAGGGGGACAGGGTGAATAACCTAAGACCCGACCTAACTCACAGCATTGAGGTAAGTGTAAACTTACTGATTTTGTTTGTGAATTGTGATATTTTTGAAATGGGAATATTATTGAAAATGAACTGTTTGGACCAGCACGAAGCTTGGTTACTTAATTTATGTGATATTGATAATATATGATTATTGAACTGTTTGGACCAGTACTAAAGCTCGGTCAATTGACTTATTTGTTTTGAATATATGATTATTGAATTATTTGGACCGGTACTGAAGCCAGGTCATTTGGATTTATTGGATATTGAATATTGTGATTTTGGTCATTGAGTCGGTACTGAAATCCGACCAATTGACTTATTGAGATTTGCTATTGGATATATATACTGTTTGGACCGGTATTAAAGCCCAGTCATTGGATTATATGAAATATTGTGATAAATATTCATATGTCATGATAATGCATACTTAAAGAACTTAATTAAGGCCGTTGTGATCGTAATGACTAGTATTTACAAATTTCACAAATGAAACCTACGAGTTTCTATATGAATTGACGGATGGAACTTCGGGTCAACATATTGCTACGGATGGACCTTCGGGTCAACATAGTGCTATGGATGGACCTAGGGGTTGTATTATGAACTGAACTATGATTCATTGAGTTCTAGTGCTTTTGATCGACCTATGAAAAATTCAGGCCTAGTATTACTAGTCAGCTATTGTCACATGTTCTATAAAATTCTCAAGTGCGCCTACTTGGCTTGATGGATCACAACGAAAATTAAATGAGATTACATGTCATTTGCATTTGTGAAATTGAATTGATTTGACGATTAATATGAAATTATGAATTAGACAGTTTTGTTGTTATTAAGGTAAAATGACTTATATTTTGTCTTTAATTGTTTTAGTTTATACTTATTGAGTATGCGACTCATCAAAATTGTAATTTATTTTTTCAGGTCTGCTGCTTAAGTGAAGTTTAGCACTTCACCAACAATATGCACAGATCGGTTTAGCTGAAACCTAGGCCTCTCTTCCTCTTACTACATCATATGTATAGTGGCATGTAGATTTTGGTTTATATTATGTTTGTTAATGAATAATCATATGTTTTGGCATGTAAAGTATAAATGAGATAGTTATTTTGGTTTGTTGTCAATAGTTTTGTATAACTTGTTAAGATATGTAAATTATGGTTTGCAAACTTTTATATTTAGCAATTGGAGGTTTGTTATTGTTATGTTAATATTTAATATTATTAAAATGTTTGATAAAAAATGGCATGTTTTATAACGTATAGGTATAAGTTCAGTTGTTACATATGTAACATCTCTAACCAAACCAAACATCATATATGACGTCATTATAAGCATTAAGTGCATTTTTATGTTAGTTGTCGCATAAGCATCATTTTTAAATAGAGATTTCTTACATGCTAAGTTTGAATATATGATTATGTTATAGGAAAATAGTTAATGTATATGAACAAATTAAGTCTTTAAGACTTGTTTACAGTCAATTGACGTAAACGAGGGCACGTCTAGGGTTTTATCCGTTGCGACCGATAAAACGTTGGTAGTGCGAATAATTACAAAGAAATTATTTTGAAGTTAAATGATTTGGAAATAAATGTAATAAAAGATCAAAACAATTTTGGAAACCATATATTTGTGACGACGTTGTAAATTTCAGTTCTGTCAGCATCGCCGAGATACCAAAGCCGGTATTGCGCGCCCATCGGGCCGCTAATATTTTCGGACTGATTTTACAGAGACCTTTAATAAAAATAAATGAAAGAAACAGAAAATTATAAGTGGTAGAAAGGGCAAAAATGAATGGAGGATAAAAAGAAAGAAAGAAAAATAGGTTTAAGAGATAATTATGAAATTTTAAGTTAAAACAAGTAGGAGGTGTAAAGTTAATTGTTGGAACTTGAAGTAGGTACCTTGAAGGCTTGAAAGAAAGGCTGAAAAGGTGGAAAAAGGAGAGGAAGCTGAGACACAAACCAAATACAGAAATAGAAAGAGAAAGAAGAAAAGAAAGAAAAGAGAAAGAAGAAAGAAGAAAGAAAAGAAGAAAAATATGAATCATTCTAGAGGTTCTTTAGTGTCTAAATAAGATTAGAAATGAAGTAGAAATGAAAGAAAGGGAAGAGAAAACCCAAAAATCAAAGAAAACAGTAAATGATAGAAAATAGAGCAGAAAAAGAGAAGGAAGAAAAAGAGAGAAAAGAAAAAAAATCCACGTGCATAGTGTAACATCCTCTACTTATACTCTTACGTCATAAAATGTGCTATTTTTTTTTTAATAAAACACATATAACATGTTGCATTCTCTTCTTAAATCTGTTAATGTCTTTAACATATATAATACATACATGAACATGTCATTCACATCACCCATGTATAGTAGTATATGGCCTCTTTATTAAACATATATTAAACTATAATTACATACATAATCATGTCATACAAATCATGCATGTATAGCATATGGCATCTCTTCTCTTTTACCTTTATCTATGGTTAATCATGTAATTCTCTATACTATAAGCATATTCAAACATAACATGCTTTACATATATCAAAACATTCATCACATGTCACAAAAGCATGTCTATACTATAACTCTCCACAGAGATCTACTAGATAAGCAACATAGACATTTAAGCACTTTTAACATATAATATCTCTACATGGAATGCAATGACGTTCACCATGCATATGTCATGTCATACCTTATTTACTATAATATATATTCTTTTAATCATGAACATTATTAATATATTACAAACCATATGACAAACAACATTTATATGATAAGATGATTCTAATAATGAAATGCGAGAGAGAGATATCCTAAGCGTCGGCTGACTGACCCAGAGGTAGGATGACAGAACTGACGTTATCAGTTGCTCCAAGAGAAACCTGGTGTTGACGCTCGATTTTTGCCCCCTAAAAATAACCTATGATGATCAATGCTCCACGCTCGAAATATCTAGAATCCTACTCGGTCCGACTACTTTCTCCTTGAAATTTTAAAGATTTTAATTTCTCGTGCATTTTTAGAAAATTCTTAAAATTATCCTCTTTTCCTTTTTACCAAAAATTTAAACAAATAATTTTTAAATGTCAATTTTAAAAATTATTTCATAAATGCTTTTGTTTTCCCCTTATTTTTATCAAATTAATTGATTTTGATTCTCTTTTTTAATTCTAATGTGGTTAGAAATTAGGAATTGATTGAGAATTTGATTAAATTTGGTGAAAAGAATCAAATTGGGTTAAATTGAAAGGAATGGAAAGTAGATAGAAAAATCAGAAGGAAGGAAGGATAGAATTGCGGACGGAGCATAAATTCTGGGGGCAAAAATAGGATTTATGGAATTGTTGGGGAGGAAAGCACGAGCACCAGAAAGAAGACGCCAAAACCGCGTCGTTTTGGAGCTCAGAGAGGCAAAAAAAATATATCAAAACGAAACGTTTTGATAACAGAAGTGAATAGTATACAGACGGGAAATGAGATTGAACAGGGGAGAGTTAACGAAATTGAATAGAAATCAGAAAGGGATCAAACTAAACCCTAGAGTCGAGAGAGAAAATGGGAACGAAAGGGATGCTGCTGTTCCAACCGAAAGGGAACAGGAGCTAACGCGTTGAGAGGAAGATGTCTTCCTTCAGAAGTTTCTGAAGGCGAAAAAAGATGACGGGTGAGAATGGACAGAAAGCCTGAAGAGAGAGGAAAGAAAAAGAAGAACTTGTGGACTGGAAGAGGTCAAAAAGTGGCGCTTGCAGAGGCGAGCATTGAATGAAGCGTGCTCAGGAAGGAGAAATTTTCCTTGAAAAGGCAAATTGGAGTCCAGAGGAAGGGGTTCGAAGAAATTTGGGGAGAGAATTGCTTCTGGAGAGCTTCGAGAGAAAAAGAACTATAAGCATTTTAGAGTTACTAGTTTAGAGTTTTAGGGGTTTCTGTAGCTAGAATTAAGAGAATTTGGGGAACTTAGGGTTCATTTTCTCTATTTTCTATACTATTCAGAGATTCCCCTTTCGAAATCAATTCGAAGTTTGGGGGTTTTCTGTTTTTCAATCTTATTTTCCTTTTCTGTTTAAAATCGTTGTACTTGGACAAAGAGAAGAGGATTCTGGAATTTCCATCTGCAAATTAAAGCTGTGTATCTGAGGTACTTTTAATTTAAAGCTTTCTGTTTCTGTTTTGATTTCAAATATGAATAATTTAGTCTGGAAATTTGGTTGGATGCTTGATCTTAATTGTTCTGATGATTGATAATGGAGCTTGTTTCATTCAATTTGTTGCTTGAACAATGATATGTGCTAGCTCCTTTTCTGCTTCTGTTTTCTTTTAGATTTCTAGGTCCTTATGTTTTATCAATGATGTATAATTCTCTGTTTCTTGATGACTTAGCATGATGGGATTCTGAATGGATTGTTGAGATGTTGTAACCAGAATGAATGTGCTCTGTATGTTATGTGTGTGCTGCTGGCAAAGTATGGCATGGTTAATTGTTCTTAAATGATGTGGTCTGGCCAGTTTCTGTTTCATTCCTGCTGTGTTATCATGTTATGTCCAGTGTCTAGTCCAGCTTCTGTCTGTTTGTTACGGTTTTAAATATCTCTGTTCTGTTTCTGTGAGGTCCAGCTTTAAACTTTATGTAGGTTATTCATGGTTTAATCATAGTGCTGTTCCATGCCTGCTGGGTGGTCCTTCGGGTCCAGTTTCTGTGTTCAGTGTGTATACATGTGGTCTTCATTTCATGGTTCCCAGAATAATTGTCTTGTATGTTATATAGGCCTTCATTCATTGAGCATGTTACTTCTGTGCTATCTCATGTGGAGCTTGGCTGGACATTCTTGTAACATTTAGTTATCATATCAAATCTTACAGTAGAGTCAATGTAGAACAAAGTTGAATCATGTTAAGGTCCTGTGAACATGAGTTTGTGTTGTTGTTTGGAAATTGTTTCTGTTGTAGGGTTTGTATTAGGACAAACATTGTCATTAACCTGATGATTCTGTACAACAAAAGGCTAAACATGAATTGATAATAGTGGTCTGTCTTTGAATGTTTCTTAGCTTATGTTAATGTCTGTTTATTCAGTTTGCTATCAAAGATCTGAGACAGTGGTCAAGGATTAAACTTCTTGACCATATACTGTCCAGATCCAAACAGTTATATGATCCTCCTGTTTATCCATGCATCAGGTTTCCTTGTCAGCAGTAAGTTTGTATGTTAGGTCTTGCATAATAAATGTTTTTAGCTTGTTATCATAAGATTGCAATTCCATGGGTGTGTTCTGCACTTAGGTTGTCTAAGGGTAATTCATACTGGACCATATTTAATGCTGCTGGCTATCTGTTTTAAGCTCCTATTTCACTTTGAATCTACCAAACAGCCTTAAACTTGTGAACAACCCCTCTGCCTGTGGTTCAATCAGTGTTAGTTTTCTGTGATGTCTCAATTTGTTAAAAGAAGGACATGTTGTTTGTTTGTCCTCTTTTAGTGGAATCCAAGTTTAGCATTAATGTTGGCTGTAAGTTGGAGATGCATGATTATCCTTTCCTTTACTGCAATGTATGACTTAGGGTCCAGTTAGCCTTCATGCATTCTGAGGTTGCAGAAACTGGATGTTGGCATAGTTGTGGATAAACATCCACCATTTGAACTTGATGCTTACTTCATTAGGCCTAGGTGGTATCTCTGTTTTTGTTGGTTATTGTTGCAAGCATGCCAGTGGCCAGCAGTTTCAGTATCATGCAGTCTGTCCCTTTTGGGACCTTGAGGTCCCTGGATGTGTTTAGCCTAAGTCTTAGGCTTGCTGTGCTCAGTCTGCATGCACCCTTTTGATTGCTGTCTTGTTGTTAACCTGAGCTACTGCTGTTTGTTGATCTTGTTGATAATGTGTGGTCATATTCCTTTGTGTCTTGGTCCAGCAGCCTGTGTGCCTTATAAGACCACTACATACTGTCTTGTTGTGTTTCCATCATCATAACATGTTCATTTAGGCTTTGTCTCTCCTCCCTTTGGTAATATTCCATGATTCATGTTCATGTTCAGCATTGAATTGTTGTTGAAGTTGCAATTGAATGTTGTAAAGAATTATCTTGTGAAGCATGTAAGGTTGCATATAGAGCAACATGAACAGCCTAATGGATGTATTTCTGTTTGAATTTGAAATGTGCTAATAGGTCATTTAAAATGGGAATAGAGGGCAGTTTTGTAATTATGTGTAAGTTTGAGGATCTACATGAAATTCGACAAATTGTATGATTTATTTCATAACTTGTCGTTTATGGCTTGTAAGCTGGAATACAGACAAAATTATGCATGAAATGTGTTTAATTTGATAAAATTGGACGTAGGGGCATTTTGGTAATTTCTACAAACTTTAGGTACCAATCTGTAATTTAATATAAACTGCTCCCAAATTTGGTTTTTGAATGTTTAATTGCTGGATTACTTAATTTGGCATGGAATAAAATTAGTTTGGCTAATTTTGGGAAAAAAGGATTAAAATGTAATTTTTAAAATTATAGGGGCCAAATTGTAATTTTCCAAATTTTGTATCTTTGATGAGATCTTGCTTATTTGAGTGATTACTTGATTAATTTGGCAAATCTATGAACGTGAATGGTTGTTTCTTTTGGTGCCTTTTTGTAATTATTATAAATTT
>CANUEY010036559.1:0-11500 GCA_948099555.1 Croton setiger
ATTCAATTAAGTTCAACAATCCCACAATCGAAATCAAACTTCTACCTCGGTTTAAGTCTTAACTGAATAAAGGAAATTAGCAGAAAACATAATGAAGGAGAAGAAAGAATTGCGAATTTAGCTGTCTTCAAAATAAATCTCATTACCCTATTCCTGGTGGCGAAAAAAATGTCCACAGAAAGACCTAAAACTGAATTAAATACCTCCCAAAATGTAGGGTCAACTAATATAATAATAGGACCCACTAAAATTAATAATAAATTGGCTGTTCCGGCTTTAAAACACGCATAATTAATTCTTGAGATGTTTTGGGCTTTTAAAACAAACTGCGTCTCCCGTTTTCCGCTTAGTCTCGCCATGACATTCCGAAAATATTTCATTTTTGCTCCTTTTCGCTCCATTCACGCCAAATTCAACTTTTCCTAGCACAAAAACAATAAATTAAATAAAACTATAATTTTAAGCACAAATAATCCAAAATCAATACAAATATAGCAATAAAAATGAGTTGAATTTGCATGTTATCAATTTCATTTTTCACCCATGTGTTGTTCTTTTCCAGAGCCTTCATTTCTTCTTCCATAACTTGTTTCCATTTTTCATCTTCCTGCGCTTCTTCTACTGTTCTGGGAATAATGGTTGAGTAAAGTGCAGTACGGAATGCTTTGCCTTCTGTAGATAAGCTTCCCCTTACCACATTTGTCACTGGGTATCTAGTCTTTTGAGATTCAAACTCGGGTTCATACCGTTTAGGTGGTACTCTTCGGTTACTTCTTGGTGGAAGATTATACTTTTCCTGTGTCACTGAAATAGGTGCTTCTGTCACTGCAGGATGTTCACCTGTTTCTGCAGGATTAGAATGAATACAAGTAGAAGGATCTAAAAAGGAACGATTGACCGTTGGAATATTCGATGGAGAAGATGATTTGGATGATTCTGATACATCGAATTGTTCAATGTCTTCAGTAGCAGACTCAGTGGTACTGCCTACTTGCTCTTTTGGAACCGATTCTGTCCAGACTGGACTATGTAGCCAACTCAATGGGAGAACACTAGAACTCTCCCTCTGACCACTGTGTTGGGTATAATAGAACTCTGTTTCAAGGAAGTCATAGTCCATTGTAGAATATATACGGTTGGTTACAGGGTCAAAACATCTATACCCCTTTTGGTTAACCCAATATCCCACAAATATACATTTGACAGCGCAAGGATCAAGTTTTGTTCTCACATGTTTTGGAATGTAAACATAAACAGTACAATAAAACACCCGAGGCTGAAGGTTTAGATGAGCTGGTATTTGGGTATATTTGCCAAAGTAGTTGAGGGTGTCTGATGGTCAAGTATATTTGTGGGAAGTCGATTTAGAAGATAGGTAGAGGTAGTTTTGGCTTCTTGCCAGAAAGATTTTGGAATTTTAGATTCAATCATGATTGCTCAAGTCATTTCGAGCAGAATTCGATTCCTTCTTTCTGACACACCATTTTTTTGTGGAGTGTACAGGCAATTAGTTTGATGTATAAGTCCTTTATCACGGAAGAATTGTTGCATAGTGGTATTAACATATTCTCTACCATTATCGGATCGAAGGATTCTAATCTGTTTTTGAAACTGGGTTTGTATAAGATTGTAGAAGCACACAAATTTCTCATGTACTTCAACTTTTTTCTTTAAAAAATAAACCCAGGTCATCCTGGTACAGTCATCAACAAAAAGAAGGAAATATGCATAACCATTTCTACTAATTTGCGGGGCTGGTCCCCAAATATCTGAATGTATTAATGAAAAAGGACTATTGACCCTAGTGTTTGTAGGGCAGAAAGATTGCCTATGACTCTTAGCCAACACACAAGTTTCATAATGAAAATGACTATTATTATTAAAAAATTGGGGAAACAAAGTTCTTAGGTACCCTGGTGATGGGTGTCCCAGACGCCGGTGCCATAGCTAAACTTAACGATCCACAGTTCCATGATCAAGCGATACGATACCGTGTTGGCCCACTTCATCAACATAATACATCCCATTATGTTCAGAACCACGACCAATTATCTTCCCGGTCTGAATATCCTACAAAATACATAACGTGGGATGCATTAGGACAGAATAGTTGAGTTCCTTAGTGACATGGCTAATATACAGTAACTTATGAGATAAGCCTGGAACATAGAGGCACTTGGTAAGTCCAAGAGAAGGAGTAATAGCAACAGTCCCTGCCCCTTTTACTTGAGAAAAACCTCCATTAGCGGTCTAAATAAGAGATTTATGAGGTTTTATCAGAGAATGGAAGTCAATATAGTCATAGGACATAGTGTCCGTTGCTCCACAATCTAGTATCCATTTATCATTTTTCTTGGAAAAATCGACCGAAGTCATATAGGCAGTTTTGAGGTTTTTATTTAATTTGGGTTCTTTTTGTAAAATTCTTAAGCTGTTAGGACTTAATTGATTATTTTTAAAAATAGTAGGTCCACAACTTAGAATTTCAGAATCTGAGGGGTTCTGTTCATATAAACTAGGGTTTGAAGGGTCTCTTAGTAATTTTCCCTCTAAACCTAAGCTTATTTTGGTTTCCCTCAAACTTCCCTTACCACCGCCTGTTCCCATTACTTTCTCTTTTGTTGCATTTCCTTTCTTATCTATTGCTTTTGCTCTGTCTCTCTCCCTTCTCGTTTCTGGACCTTTCTCATCTGCCTCTCTAGCCTCCCCTTTTCTGTACAATGTGTTACCTTCGGTGCTGGTGGTCACACGATCGCCTACCGTTATTGTAGCCGCCATGCCTTTGCCTCCTTTCTTCTTATTTTCCGGCCACCAGTCCGGGTACCCAACTAATTTGAAGCACCCGTCTCTGGTGTGTTTGGTTCCACCACATTGGGTACACTTCAGTTATGATTTATCCCGATTGTCCCGCCGGGATGATGATCTAGCCCTTTTGGCCGAATCTGACCGGCTAACTAGACTGTTTCCCACGCCTGAGGGAAAATCTCTCTGTGATGGCAACTGTTCCTCGCTCATAATCTCTCGTCTCATGGCTTCCCTTCTGAGAGTAGCATACACGCTCTCTACAGAAGGAAGATGTGATGGTTTGAGCAGATCTCTTCGATCTACGTCGAAAACTGACTTTACTCCAGCCAAGAATTGATACAATCGGTTATTTTGTTGCAGTTTATTATAGATAGTTGCATCTTCTGGACACTGCATAGGGTTTTGCATTCTCCGGTCAATCTCCTTCCGGAGGGCTTGAAGCTTACCGTAATATTTTTCCAAAGTCTGCTCACCTTGTTTCAAGTTATTTGATCTTACCATAAAATCAAAGGTTTGTAGTGAATCCGCTCCACTACTGTAAGTTTCCTCAATCGCCTCCCATAAATCCTTTGTTGTTGAATAATTGATATATTGATGGATGAGATCATATTCTATGTTCTCGATAATCCACGTGATGAAGACAGAATCATTCTGAATCCACAGAGGGTATTTTGGGTCTATCTGAAGGGGAGGGGAAGCAGTGATGTGATTGAGCTTACCCCTACCCCGGATGGCTAAGCTCATTAGTCTGGACCAGATTATGTAATTCTGGTCATTTAATTTGGTTGAGATCAAAACTGGTTGGTTGTTACTGCTTTCTGTTGGTTTTTGAGTGAGGTTGATGTTCTGGATTATTTCCAGAAGCTGACTCACACTTAAGAGGTTGCTGGTTTCCCCTGTTTGATTTGTTTTGGTTGACGAGGCAGTTGTTTCCTCTGCCATTTTCAGGTAAGGATTGGTAGATGATGAGCTTTACAGATTGCTAATGGCCTCAATGACCAACAATATACCATGTTAGAAATAAAGAATTTTAGTGAAGGAATATTGAATTATTTTCTGCTCACATTGTTCTTGAGTTCTGTACATTTTATATATAGAGTTTACAATATAGAGCAGATCAAACACAGTAAATTGTGTTTGATCTGTTTCCAAATATTTTTTATTCTGTTTATAATATTTGATTCTCAAGTCAATCTAATTTGATTTTCTTTTATTCTGCAATCCCAATTATTTCCTTCCCGTTCTTGCATACAAAAGAGTCATTTTGACAATTCGTTTTAGAACAGGATTAGGCTTGACTTGTCGCAAAAGAAAGTAATCTTCACCTAACACCAGCTTGGGAAACTAAAATTCAACAATGCTGGCTCAAACATCATTTATTGTTTATCATGTAGCAGGGCTGAGCAAAACAGGTTGGATGATAGGATATTCGGATTGGTTTGAATATTGATATATGGATATGGATACGGATATTAAATTTTAAGTTTGAATAATCTAAATAAATCGAAATAAGTCTAAATTATCATTTAATTTTTTGTTATATTTTTTATTATGCATATATATATATTTGATAATTGATATTATTCATAAATTTTTTTATTCATAATTTTTTAAATAATTTTTGTTTAATATCATTTTATTAAGGGAAAACACCTATGAATTATGTTTATGTTAATTTGGATAAATTTGTATTTTGAATAATATGAATTTGATTGGATATATTTGAAATTATCCAAATATTATTAGGTTTGGATTAGATATTATTTTTATTCGGATTAAATTGTATAGTAAATTTTTTTTTTAGATTATATTGGACATATTTATTTAGATTGGTTTGGTTTAGATATCCAAAATGTTCAACCCTATCAAGTAGTACTTGGTCTACTACTCATACCATGAATCAACGCCTTATATGTGTATTTTTTAGAGTAACGGTTACCATTCCAATAGATTAATTTTATTCTAAAATTGGCACCAGCAGATAATGATAATCTAACACTACTTAGAAACAAGAGAGGAAGATTGATGCAGATGAAGCCCAGGAGAACTAAAACCAACAACTTGTGAAACTGAATAACTTAGTATTTTTATAACCAACACCAAACCTTATTGCGAGTTAATTCTACATTCGGAGTTTTTTTTTTTTTTTTTTTTTTTTTTTTTCTAATATCAAATCTTAAAAGTTGTATGTTTTTCTCTAAAAGTTCACTTGAGTTTCCCAAGGTTAACTCACAATGTGAAGTTCATCTAAAGGTTAAGGATTATGTTGATTTAGTATTGAAAAGACAAGCAAAGAATAAAAAGGGCAATTTAAAAAATAATAAATCCATTAATATGACGTAAAAAAATTGACGGGTGAATGCTACATCAATGTCAAATAGCAATAAACAATTAATTCACATCATTGATTTCGATAATTTTAGAGTACCTAAATGTCACATGTGTTAAAATATACTAGGTTATACGTTTTAAAAAAAAAAAAAGTTAAGACACCTAATTTTCTAATTATGAAAAATTTAGACACTAATTTATTTTTTTTAAAAAAAAGCCACACACCAAATTTTCAAATTTTAAAAAATCACACTAAATTTATTATTATTATTCCTATTTTAAATTATTTGTCTTCAACCTAGGATATCTTTTACTAGTTAAGGGATAGAGAGACTTGTAAGGAGCTTTTATTATTTATTTCTGGTGATATTATAATGAAACATTTAAAGATGATACTATAATGATTGTATAATTTTGTATACTAACTTTTAAAATATTAGTATACTAGTTTTATACGTATAATGGAATATACTAGCAGTTTACAACTTGTGTACCAAATATATAAGATTATATATACACGCAATGTGATTATTATGATATTTCTGATATATACTACTTCACTTTTACTTACTCCAGATATTCTTTTGATATAAAGAAAATAGACATTTAATTTTTTTTTTATAAGGAGAAAATTACTTAAGATGGTAACTTTGGGAGTGGTATTTAGACGAAGAGAATATTTAGATGGTGGGAGAAATAAATTTAAGGTACTTTTAATCACTTCAAATTAATCGTCAAATAAAAATATATTTTAAAATTTTTCGACATTTGATCAAATGCCAAATAGGACAGAAGAAAATTTACTTGGTAATATAAACACATGTTAAACAAATAGCATTTTGTCTTTTATAATTAAAAATATCATTTTTCATGTTCTTTATATGTTTGCCCTTAAAAAAAAAGAAATTTTTTCAAATGAAAAATGAAACAAAATAAATAAAAATAAGAAATTTCATATTTAACATGAAAACATGAAAGTTAAACATGAAAATAGAGATCACCATTCCTCCATATTTCAAATCACCGTTCACCGTCGGAATGGGCTAGCTGGCTATGATGAACTTGACTGGCAGCAGACCTCCGACAAATAGTGGCGAGAATGACAAGAAAAATCATATCCAGTTTTAGATTTTTTAGGACCCGAAAACTTTAAACCTTCGATTCATAGACTTTCTGGCAATGGATTTCCAATTTGAGGCCACAGGATGAAAACTCAAACAATAGAGGACATTTTAAGACCTATCTTGCTGTCATTCATTTGTCGGGGGAAAAGTGACCTTTCTCCTCTGATCTACTGTTTTTTGTATTTTTCGGTGACATATGATGGAGTCACGAGGAATTAAGGTGATATTTGGAATCTATGAGTCGAGAGCTTTTCGATGGCATATCATTTGTTAAGTTTCATCATCATTGCAATCTTTCAATGACCGGCAGCGGTTAGAGTTTCTACACGAAAAAGATGAAGATAACATGACTTTCAATTATATTTTACTTAATTGTATTAAAGTATAGTGAATTGTATTGAAATTTACTGAATTGTATTGATGTTTACTAAATTTTTTTGAAGTTTATTGTGTTAGCTCAATTTTATTAAAATTTACTAAGTTGTATTAATGTTCATTAAATTATATTGAAGTTACATTTATTATATTATAGAAATTATTAATCAGTACTAATTTCTATTTTATCTACTGATTTCTAATATTTTTATTGATTTACGATTATTTTTATTCAATAAGAGTTGATAATAATCAGTAATGATTATATTCTTTAAATTCAAAATAAATATGCATAATCAATAAATTCAATAAGAATCATCAATTCTTCAATGTTTATTATTATTTTTTTATTGAGTATTATTGAAATTTAACAACTTCTATCATCTTCATATTCTTCATCGGGTTGAAACCATAACCGCTATTGATGATCTTAGTTTTTTAACGGCGAAAAAACCTAAGAAACTATATATCATCGGAAAACACTTGACCCGTATATTCCAAATATGGTTTCAAATCAGAGGTCTAATGTCAAAAAAAAACAATGAATAGAAGTAGACGCGGCCATGGGCCGGGTTGGCCCGTGCGGCCTGCCTGGCTCGGCCCGTCCATAAACCGGCCTGACCCGTTCTTGAAATGGACTCGGTCGAACCGAAACCGTAACCAGTAGATCGGTGGTCCGGTTCAGGTTCAGTCAATTTTGGAACCGTAACTGTCTGAAACTGTGAACCGTAATTGAATCGTCCGAACCATGAGAATGAATCGGCGGTTAACCGTGAAAATAAAAAAAATTGAAATAATTGAAACCGCCAGTTTCAACCAGCGGGCTGGATTTCGTACACTGGCAGGTGTGGCCCGGCGGGCTGCACTAGCGGCCTGGCCCAGAAATGCGCGCGAGCTGAGGGAGCTGGCTGTGGAACCGGCGGGCCGAAGCCGCGGGCCCAGCCTATCAGACACAAGACAGGCGCCTCTGACAAGGGAAAAAAGAAAGGCCCGGCGGGCCCAGCCCGTGGGCTGACCCAGATTTTTTTAGAAATGTGCAGAAATTGGCAGATTTTAGGGGGGAAGAATAAATTCAAATTGTGGACAATTTTAACCCTGCGTATAGTGAAAAATAGATAGTTTTTAAGGGTATTTTGTGTCCAACGAATTTTTTTTACAACTTTGCTCGCTCTCCACTCGCTCATACTGTCCAAAAAATATTTAATTATTTCTCATACTGTTTAATTTACGTCGTAACTCTGCCTAATTTTTTTATACCACTACTTAACTTAATTTTTTTTTCTCAAGTTAACCTTAGTTATTTTTTAAAAAAAAATGTATCAACCTGGATCAAGTACTGCCGGAGAAATGGATAAGGAACCCGAAATTCAAGAAGTTGGAGACCGGTTAATTCATGATTTATTCGATTATTCGTTCGATTCAACAAGAGTTCAAATGTTTATTGGAGGGGGTGCCTATAAATTCTCCAACCAATTTTGAAGATTTTACATCCGAGTAGTCGCGGCAAAATTTACAAACCAAAATGCCATCATCGCCACCACCGCAACCGTTCCAATAAACACGGTAGTAATTGAAATTTTTTTTTCAAGTAATTATTATTATGTTAATGAATATGTTCAATTTTTTTTATTTGTTAAGTTTTTATTCCTTAATAAGAGAATGATGTTTTTTTTTTATTTTTTTGTTATTTATTTATTTTTTTTGATGTTTAGATTTTATTATTTTATTTAATTTTTTTTCTTCATTCATGTTTATTTATTTTATGATATATATATATATTTTTTATTTATTATGTCTTCCTTTTAAGTTAAATTGTTTTTTTTTTTCATTTTTTATTATGTTCTCAGTACATGTACTTATTGAAAGCAATTTTTTTTCTTAATTTATTTTTTGTTCCGTTTACTTATTTTGTTTATTTTTATTTTTCAGTCCAGAAATTAATTTGGAGGAGAAAGTTGGGACACAACAACAATATATTTCGCAAAAGTACACAAGCGATGTACATCAGCATTTTTGGCGGAAGTCCGTCGAAAATTCTGAATACGTTCAAATTTGCAAACACTGTAACATACGTTACAAGTAGAAAATCGGCGGAGAGTATGGAACGATGAAGCGGCACATGGAGCAAAAGTATCCGGCGGAATTCTACGGTAAAACAAGATCTCAAATGCAAATATACGGGTATGCGTCATCTAAAAATTCTGTTTTTAATTTTAATGATAGAGATTATAAAAAAGGATTAGCCGAATTTATATGTGTTGAAAAATTATCTTTTTCTTTTGACGAGAAATGCGGTTTCATTAATTTTTTAAAAAAAATGTGTTAATCCACTTGCTAAAAATGTTTCTAGAAATACAACTAAAAGAAATATTTTAACTTTGTAGAAAATATTAATTGCTCACTTTGCTGCATTGGAAGGGCGTGTCTCTATCTGTTCTGATATTTTGACAGATAATTGGCACAACCACTCCTACATGATATAACAGTTCATTTTATTGATAATTCTTGATAGTTGCAAAAAAAGAAAAATTGTCTTTCGTGCTTTTGACGAAATACATACCGCCGCTAATATTTATAAGATCATTCATAACATTTTAGATGAATATAAACTTGTAAAAAATTTTTTGACAATATCATTTGATAATACTACATCAAACACTGCATCCATCCATCAATTAAAAGAATTATGCCAACCAAATGTTGGCAGTAAGTTTTTTCATATTAGATGGGCATGCCATGTGTTGAATTTGTGTGTTCAAGATAGTTTAAAATTTTTGGAAGTGCATATTTCACCTATTAAAAATGCAATTAAACTAATATACTCTTATAATAAATTTATAAAAAATTGGTTTAAATTTTGTAGAAGTAATAATTTGATTCCTACAAAATTTAAACGTGATACACAAGTGAAATTCCACCAACACTTTATTAGCACAATCATATGAATATAAGGATGCATTGTGCGCTTTTTACAATTCTCAGGATAACCACGATATTGTGATTTATCCACAATCATGGGAAATTTGTTCAAAAATAATTAATTTGATTGAAGTTTTTAATGATGCAACAAAAATTTTTAGTCATGTGTACAAACCAACATCGCATATTTTTTCCAATGCAGTGTTAATATAATGGATTGATTGCAAATATTTGAAAATGATGTTCAACTGAAAAATTGTGTGCATGTTATGAAAAATAAATGGTTAAGTTATTTTAAAATTATTCCTAATTCATTTTTAGTTGCTTTTATGTTTGATCCTAAGTGTAAATTAGATATTTTAGAAACTATTTTGGATGTTTATTATGAAAATTTGAATTTGCCTATAGATGAAATGATTAATGTATATAGTTTAGTTACTGAAACTAGGCAAACAGTTAATGATTTGTTTCTTAAATTTTCTGCAAATAAAGCTTCGGCTATTGATACTAATGTGGGAGGAATTCTACTCTTGTCAGACCGGGTATGACCTCGGTTCAAAACAAAATGTTCCTTATTTTTCCCAACGCCCAAAAAAGTCCGAGGGGGACCGGTGCAAGTTCCTATCCTGAACTTGACAAATACCTGTCCACCAAGTTTGAATTTTCAGCTGCAGCAACGGATCCGATCAATTTCGACATTTTGAAGTCATGGGGTAGGCATGAAGAGACCTTCCCAGTTATGACCAAAATAGCTAAAGAAGTCTTGGCGACACCGATCTCAACAGTCGCCGTTGAGCAAGCATTTAGTGTTTGTTTAGATACCAGAGGGATTAGGGTTGGTTTCTGAATTGTGTTACAATTGAATTAGATACAGAAAGCTTTTTTTATTCCTTTGCACAAATTCTAGTTTTATATTACATGTTGAATCTTTGTAATTGAATGTAAGAATATTTGCTAATAAAAACATGATGTGATTCTGGTTTGTTTCCTTGTTTCTGCTTGATTCTCATTACTGTTTGATTCTGTTTCCTTTCTTTCACTCCCCCTCAAGTTGAGTCGTAGGATCTCCTATGCTTAACTTGCTCAAAACCTTGTTGAAAGATTTACCCGGAACTGCCTTGATCAGTATATCAGCTAGCTGGTCTTCAGATCGGATGAAAGGAAGACATATACTTCCTTCTTCCAGTTTCTCTTTGATACAGTGTCTATCCACTTCTACATGCTTTGTTCGGTCATGTTGAACTGGATTTTCTGAAATACTGATTGCTGCCTTATTATCACAGAACAACTTACAAGCATTTCTAGGTGGAAAACCAATTTCTGTAAGAAGTTTCCTTATCCATAAAACCTCTGCCAAACCTCGAGCAATACCTCGGAATTCTGCTTCTGCACTTGACAAAGACACCACTTTCTGTTTCTTGCTTTTCCAGGTTACCACATTACCTCCTACCATAGTAAAATATCCAGATGTTGACCTTCTGTCAATCGGATTACCTGCCCAATCTGCATCTGTGAATGCTTCTACTTCTAAATGGCCATTCCTATGAAACATTACTCCATGTCCTGGAGATCCCTTCAGATACCGAAGGATTCTGATGACAGCATCCATGTGTTCTTCTTGTGGCTTATGCATGAACTGACTTACCACCCCAACTGCATAGGCAATATCAAGTCTAGTGTGAGAAAGATAGATGAGCTTTCCGACCAACCTCTAATACTGGCCTTTGTCTACCAGTTCAGCTCCCTCACTAATCTTTAATCCATGATTAGGAATCATCGGTGTATCAACTGGCTTGCCATCCAACATTCCTGTTTCTGCCAAGAGGTCTAGTACATACTTCCTCTGAGAGATAAATATTCCATTTTCTGACCTCAGAACTTCAATTCCTAGGAAGTATTTCAGTCTTCCCAAGTCCTTCATTTCAAATTCTTTAAACAGTCTCTCT